>SRLM01000045.1:0-259579 GCA_015708895.1 Populus ilicifolia | reverse complement strand
CCCCCCCCCCCCCGGCGGCCAGCCAGTGACCCCTCCCTGTGGCCAGCCAGTAAACCTTTCCTTTACTAAAATTAATGCACCACAAAAGTGCTTTTGTCATAGGTAGGGAAGCAAGAAAATGGAGATCTTATGGCCACCCTATCTTCTTTAAAATACCACCCAACAGGAGGGAAATGAATAAATTAACCCCACTAAGCTCTACTTCTGATTCTAGTGCTTGCTTTCCGTACATCTTCCTCTTCTGTTTTTTTCAAGAAAAATTTGCAAACCCTCAATTCTATGCAGAAGAACCCTATTGTAATTATATCCAGAACTTTTCTGCTTCGGTTTTTCCTTTGTTATCCTTGCACTCTTCATATTTCAAAGCCTGGATCAAGAAAGAATTGAAGGAATCCCTTTATTTCAAACAGTTATTATTGTTTTCATTGTACCCTTAATTCTTGCTAATCTTAAAGATTTGATGTATAATTGTCAATAATCAATGTCTGCAAACACGGAAAGCATGAAATCTGTTATATATAGTGACTACTAACAATACCATTCTATGAAAAAAGAACAAACATTCTAAGGAGATCAGTTGAGTAATAATGGTGTTGTGTTGCAGGTGAGTGTTCCATGCAGCAACTTGTATGACGTTGTCACCGTCCGATGTGGGCACTGCACCAATCTATGGTCTGTGAACATGGCAGCTGCCTTTCAGTCACTGTCATGGCAAGATCACGTTCAGGTGATATTACAATAACTATAATTTGTTGCTTATTTTTAGGGGTTTGCTACATATCCTCTAAAATCTAGGGTTTCTGAGCCTTTTTCCTCCTTTTTAGGGAATCAAAAGAGCCATCAGGATCTGAATTTTAACAGAGATCGATGGAGCCTTTCAAAGCATTTCTGATTTCTCTTTAGGACTAACTATTTTTAATAGTTCTGTAAATATACCCTAGCAGCCGCCATCACCCAACCTATTTTTCTTGCTTTTTGTGGCTACAATAGCTGAATTTGGTGGCCACAACAGCTGCGTTAGGGTCTAGACTCTAGAGATCAGTAGGTTTTTTCTTTTTCTTAATATCACTAGGTTATATGCCAACTTTGATTTGATTACACATTCGTTGTTAGGGTTCTTGCCTCATTGCCATCTTTTTCTTAAAGCCCTTTTTCCGAGGTCTGTCAATTTGGGTTTTTTGTGCTTTATTTTTCGTGTGCAGAAAAAATAAATAGACAACTCTAACAGATCAAGTCACTTCAATTCCATCTCTGATGCAAACATCACTTCAACTCTTTAAAGAAATCATTTCCTCATTCCATGCATCACTTTCTTTTAATTATTTGATTAATTTTTTAATTACTCTTAGTAATTAAATACACTAAATGATGATATATTTTTTGTTCTTCAAATTTTTCTTCTGGTGGGCAGGCATCAAACCACATCTCACATGATTACAGAATTGACATGGGTTCCTCCTCAAAATTCATCAACAAGATCTCAACGAGAACCCCAGCCACCAACATTGCCACTCAAGAAAGGGTTGTTAATCGCCGTAAGATCGATCTCCATTGATCTTGGATTATCATTTAATTAATTCATGTTCACGTTCATATTCTCTTGTTACCATTTTTTTATTTTCTATGATGCCAATCTATACTTTCTAAATATAGCCGCACATGATATTTTATTTTAAATTTGTTTTTGTTGGTCATGCTGTACCAAATTCATGTGCTGTTATTTTCCATTTTCAGCGCCCGAGAAGAGGCAGCGAGTACCTTCTGCATATAATCAGTTCATAAAGTACTGTATTGTTCAGTCACTCTTTAATTTTCCTTATCTTTCCCGTGGTGAAACACTTTTTTGAATGTTCTTATTTTATGTACAATATTTATTAAAAAAAATTGATTTATTCTTTAAGAAAAAAAATTGATTTTGCAGAGAGGAGATTCAGAGGATCAAGGCCAATAATCCTGAGATCAGTCATAGAGAAGCTTTCAGTACTGCTGCCAAGAATGTAAGTGGACAAGAACATCATTGCAAAGCTGATCATATAACTTTTGTCCAGCTTCAAAAATATATTATATATTTTCTTTTGTGGGTATTAATCATTTGTGTATCTTCTTTGACTAGTGGGCACATTTCCCTCATATTCAATTTGGATTGATGTTGGAGACCAGCAACCAAACTAAGCTGGATGATGTAAGTACTTGAAAACTTACCCGAGATCAAATGCAAATCACATTGTTAATTTTATCTCTCATTTCTTTTTATTCTTAGAAAATAAAATTGCTTAGTATTTTGAAAAAAAATCCTTCAAGAATCCATATTGTATATATATTAATTGATTATTTTAATTAACAATGCTTTTTGAAAACATGGAAGCAGCAGCTCCTTAATTTTGAATTTTGGAAGTTGTATTCTTAATCAAGCTCCATTTATCACAAAATGATGTGGGATTGGCGCATGAAATTAAACTTCTATAATCGACTAGGGCTCGTGAAATTTTCTACATAAAATTACTCCAACCGATATACAGGTATGCTAATATTTGATTTTGAGCTGTCGAGCTTGATGATTTTTGTTAATTAATTTGGTTTATTAGCAACTCTAACTTGAGTCGAGCTTTCTTACCACTGAATTATGCACTTTAACCCTTTATCATAGAATCATTGTAACACCAGGAAGAACCTAGATTGCATATGACAGAAAATATCATATCTCTTAAAAATATATATCATGAGCACGTAATTATATATCAAGTTTTTGGGAATTTGATGGATTGCTGTTCTTGTTTATTTTTCACTATTGATTACTTAATTTTGTACTCGTTCACTTTGTACAGGGAAGTGCTAAGCATTTAATGTCAAGGTCAACACTACTGAACAACTGATCAATATGGTTTTGACATTTCAAGACCACCTTCAAGAAATTCCATGCTCTTTGAAGTACATCCTTGACTTCAATGTGTTGTAATCAAGGAGGATATGAGTCTATGTTTTCTACAATATTGTATTTGTCCCCGACTGTTTAGCAGATGTGATTGCTTACTTGACTTGCTGTAAGCTATTTACATTCGTCATCCATATGAATATTCCTCCACCTTTGTGACGAGTGATGCGGTTTGCATTGTTCGGGATATATTTCTTTAAATTATTAAGCTTATATAGTAAGTACATAAATTTACTTTAAAATTATTTTAGAGATGGATTTATTTTTATATTCTCATCTCCTTTACTACTGCCATCAAACACAAGAACAGTTCTAGAGATTTTTTAGTGGGAATGTCATCAAAAATACTATAGTTAAAAAATTGAAAATGATGCAAATTGAAGAAAGATCTGAAAGAAGGCCAAATGTCTATTTGTGAAAAAGAAATTTATTATAAAGCAGAAACAGACTAATATTTAATCTTAGTATGCTAAATATGGCTCCACAATACTCTAAACATAAAAAGAAGAAGAAAGGTGTAATAAGAGAATATTTTTATATTGATTAGATTTTATTTACCATATCAAACTTCATCCTCTATAATTTTAATTATTAAAATGGGATTTGGATAATCTCAAGTTAAAAGTAACATAATCCGTCATGGTTATTAATTTTGAAATCAATTATTCATAATTTTTTGAGAAAAGTAATTGATAAATTTAAAAAATTTCAACGACACCCACTAACTTATATATATGACTTTAATTTGATATTGGAATTTTAATTTCTTTCTAAAAAATTAAAACACATATATCACTTGACACAAACACATATATCACTTCCATGCGAGGACGTTTTCCCCTCGAATCCTAATATTCGTTTCATTATTCAAGAATTTGAACATGAAATCTTACAGTGAAAATATAAGATCTTAATTGTTGGATCATCCTCTTAGAGAGAAACCTTTTTTTCAATTGGTTGCAGGTTTAAATACTAGAACATTAGTTTATAGCGACAAACTTTATGTTCCCATCACTGTGCTCATGTTCGAAGACTTTTGGCGACAGAAGTCTTTAACTTGGTCACCAAATGTCACTTTGAAATTCCTGGCTAAATAATTTTTTTTCCTTTTATCTCGTCCAAGAATATTGGCAGATTCCTGTATGGATAGGTATAAGTTTAATTTGGGATGATCATATATAGGAGATCCCTATCTAATAGATTACAATCTATTTCTTTCTTACAAACAAGGATTTTGCAGAAATCTCCACTGATCATAATCTGTCGTTACATGCTTTGCAGTAAGGTGAGCTCCTACCCAGCCATTTATCAATGTATATAAAATATTTCTTACTTGGATGAAAAGGATATAACATGCTGTCACACTTAAGTACGTAAATATGCCACTAAATTATGTACGCAGCAGCAAAGATTGATCAGGTTCAATCCCTTTAATTTGGGATTGAAAATGTGAAGATAGAAACCTAAAACGAAAAATACCATTATGATTAATGCCCGAGACAATTTACTTTTGAAAAAGAATACTAAATTATTCGAATCAATAATAGGTTTTAGCGTCAACTGAGACTAAGTTTATAAAATACATGACTACGTGATTATAAAAAATTTAAAATTTATATAACAAGTTTTAAATTTGAGTCAAAACATGCACTACTTGTAAAAGTTTAAGACAACAATTGAGATTTTATTTACTTATCTAAACCTGTAAAATATACTTTAAGGTAGAGTTTACTCAAATAAAAAAAATCAATTGAGACTAAGCATGTAATTAGAACAATTTAATAAGTTTTTCAAAGTCATTAACCTCAATAGGTATTAGCGTCAAATAATAGTGTTTCCTCTCGTAAAAATAGAAATAAAACTATGTATAATTTTCACTTTCATTCACACTCTTTGTTTCCATTCTCGTTTCATTCATTTCAATCAAATACCTACAAAGTAGAGGAATGGAACTTTCATTCTTATTCTCACAATTTCATTCTTTGTTACCAAACAATTACACCTTATATAGAATTACTGTTTTACTAAAAATTTTGACAGCATGTGATGATGATTTATTAATTAGTTAATATGTTATATATTTATTATTGTCATTAATTTTAAATCTGAATCAATTGATCACTCAAGGAAAGAGATTTTTCGTAAATACACCGATGATTCGACAATGTCACTAACATTTCTAAAACCGAATTAAAGAACAAATAATCATTTAATCTCGATATACAAAACATTTCGTATCACAGTTGTAAGTAATTCCCTTTATTTGGGAGATGCTAGAAAGAAGAAAAAGAGGTTACCATGGCTTTGTATTACAATCCAGCTCTGTTAATTTCTATACAGAACAGTACGTATTTGAGAATGAAATGTATCAAAAAAGCTGTTTTCTTTGTCTTTCAAAAGAAGAAATCTAAGAAAAGAGTTTGTGCGTCCACCACTCATCATAATCCATGACCTCTTTGAAAAGGAGGAAATTTCTGGACCACCATTTGGGCTCCTGCAATGGCATTCCATATATCTCCATGCCCACGGATTCCTCCATAAAAGCACTAAAGGTAGAGCAAACACTTTTGCAGTTGTTTCAACCTTTTATTTCATTGAACTCTTGACTAAAGTGCCTATGTGGTCAAAGTTTTCTGTTCCTATCACAGGATTCTCTCGTGGAAATTTGCAAAAAGAAAAGAAAAGAGAGGTCCGTGTATGTGTGTGTGTATCTTCAAATAAAAAAGAGAATGGAATATGGAATTTGAATTTTATATTATATAATATTGGAGAAAAGGAGAGAAATATATATATATATATTACTTTCTCATTTTAAATCCTCTCCATTAAACCTTAAGTCTTAAGAAAATCATCCAGATTTAAATTGTGTATTTAAAAAAATATTGTAAACTTGAAATCATAATACAAATATTGTTTATGAGTTAATGGGTCCCTCTAAAACAATGATGTGTTATTTTTTAATAAAATGATCTCATTTACAGAAATATCATTGAAGTCAACTTAGCTGAGTCTCTTGGTTTAATCTAGTTAATTAAATTAAATTAAATTAAATCAAATTAAGTTTAATAAAATAAATCTTTAAACTAATTTGATATTAAACCGGATTTTTTAAAGGATTTGTTGATGGAAAATAGAATCTTTTTTATTATCACCGATGAAAAATAAGAAGATTATATAGAAATCCCATGTTAGTATGAATTGACAAATTGAACCTAAGTCAAACAAAAAATAAATCAGCAAAATATTAAAGGGTATGGTTATATAATTATGTTTACAAGATATTATTTATTGTAATAGTATTTTATATTTTTTTTATTTAATTTAAGTCTTTAACAACCTGATTTTTTTATAATTTTATTATTTACTATTAAATTGTTTTGAAAATCATGCTTTGTAATTTTTTATTTTTTTTCTACTGCCATATATTGGTTTCATGAATTTATTTATTTTTTTCTTGATTTCAACCTTTAATATTAGATTTATTGAAAGTAAAAATTCATAAAAAAAAATTATTGGGTTTTCATGAATTTATCTCGAGCTCATGTTTCAGATCATAACTTTATCATATTAGCTTAGGTGACTTGGATTGTTTCTTTCTTGATTGTCTTTTCTAATTAATTTTCTATTTTATTTTTCAATTTAACCCTCCAACAATTTAATCTTCTTCCTTTTATTTATGATTTTATTTTTCAATATTAAATTGTTTAGGAATTAAGCTTTATAATTGTTATTTTATTTTTTTATGGAGTTATCCTGGTCTTATAGATTTATTTTTTCTCTCGATTTTAACATTAGATATATTTAAAATACAGCTTTATAATTTTTTATAAGTTATCTTGTTTTAATTATCTAAATCGCGGGTTTTATATATCATTTGGGTTGTTGTTTTTAATTAATTTTTTATTTTATCTTTTAACATTAGATTCCTTAGAAATTAAAATTCATAATTTTTTTATTTTCTTTTCATGAGATCATCTTGATCTCATAACTTGGATTGGGGGTTTATAAGGTTAACACAAGTTGACTTGAATAGTTTTTTTTATTTTTTTAATTTCATCTTTTAATATTAAATTAATAAAAAATTACGCTTTAAAATTTGTTTTAATTTATTTTATATAGAGTAATCATGGTTTTATAACTTGAGTTATAAATTTGATAGATTAACCTAAATTAATTTAATATATTTCAAACTTAATTTTTTAAAAGTATATTTCAAAGAGTAAAAACTCATTGTACTAATCTTCTCTTTTTTTTTTAATATCATCCATATACCTTAAATATTTTGAGTATAAAATTAAAAATCTATAAATTAAAAAAAACACGTTATCAATTTTCTTTTTATTTCTCTATTTATCCCTTCCCTTTATTTAAAACCACAATTTGCAGTTTACCTTTTTCTCTTTATAGGAGAATCAAAGAGAAGAAAGAAGAGAGTAGGAAGCCAAATCGGGAAGAACAAATCTGTAGAAAGAAGGGCTCTTCAGCTTGGGCTTATATACGTTCCACCTCATCTTTTTTGCAGGTGATAAGGACAGCAGAGAGCAGAGAGGGAGGCGAGATCAGGACAGAAAAGAAAAGAAAAAAAAAGAAAAGAGGTAAAGATAGGGCTTTTCATCTGCCAAAAAAAGAGTTTCGCCTACCTCTCTTTCCACCCGATGATGGAGAGGCGGTTGATCAACCTTGATTTCATTCGTAGGCTGAACTCAATATTTCTAATTTGTTTTATGCATATCCCAGCATCATCTGATTTAAAAAGTCTCAGATTTTGGTGGAGGAGAACTGTTTTTTTAATTGGAGTTTTGGAGTGGGAGAAAAAAAATATGTAGCAGGATCAAAGAAGAAGAAAAAGGTTAGATTAATACTATTTTTGAATTTATTTTGGAAGTGGATCTTAACAATCTGATTCAGAATCTTATCCGTTTGTTTTCCAGGAATCTTTCGCCCCTTCGAGTCCCTAAGTGTGATGGCAAAGGAAACCAAACATAACTTGCGCTGCAATTTGACAGAACTCATGCAAGCTAGCACATTTTGCTCCATTAAACTCTGTTTTTCTCTTGCCGTTTCACTGCCTAAAATAGTTCCCCTAGTGCCGTTATATTTTAGTTCTCCGATTACACCTTTTCGTTATCATCCTCCTACAGGAAAGCTGCTCGGCTTTGTTTTAGTTCGTTTGCTTTATGCCTTCCGAATATTATTCACTTTGAGAGGCACCCTTTTATCTTCTTCGCCTTCTATAATTTAATGTCTTGTAATGCTCAAACGCTCTATCTTCATCTCCATGAATCCATATCCTTGCTTTTTTCCTTGAACTCGTAGACTTCTCAAGTGGACTGGGGAACGAAAGCATCTCATTTAAAGTTAATAAATTAAATAGTTGAGATATGGAGACGCAGCATAGCGCAGGCAAGTCAGTACCTGTGGTGAAACTAAGCAGGAATCCATAGAAAGAAAAGATGGGAGAAGATAAGAAAGGATACAAGCACGGGAGTAATGATTGATTCTCATCCGGATCAGCAATTGGATTGTAGTAGATTACAAGCTGGCACATATAGTGTTGTTGTTTCGTGGCACCTAATCTTCTTGTTGTTGTTTTGTTTTTTGTTGATATTTTTTAAACAAAATTATTTTTTTATTTTAAATTATTTTTTTATATATTTTTAAATTATTTTGATGGGTTAATGTTAAAATAATTTAAAAAATATTACACAGCAAGCAGCTGCTGCTCTGAAATCTGCAACCCCATTTCTGACATTAGAATCTGAAACGTCAAATTAATGTCTGGCAAACGCATTAACATCATTTGAATGTCATCCACGCACGCACAGGCACCCACAGGCCACAGGGACGCATCGCCCTTCCCTCCCGCACCCGCCCACCGCTCACCACTCTGTTTCTTCCTTTGGGTTTCAGATGGACTTTTTGCTCTCTGTATCTTGCTGTCTTCTAGCGGTCACGTATTCAGTTTAGTTTCCACCATTCCCATTCCTGCTCCTATTCCCGTGTACCTTAATAATTGCGGCATCTGACGCATTCATCATTGCTTCTTTTTCTCTTTTCTCTTTACTTTTTCTTTTTTACTATAGCTGGAGGCCTCTGCAACCAAAGTTACAAGAGCCACTCTGGTGCTGAGCCGGTTTAAAGCTGGACCAGTGAGGTAGTATTTGGTAATAGCTATTTTTTAAAGTATTTTTAATTTAAAAATATATTAAAATAATTGTTATTTATTTTTTATAATTTATTTTTAAGTTAGAATATTAAAAATATTTAAAAAATAAATAGACTTTTGGTAAACATGCAATCAATTATTTTATCAAATAGTTTCTAAACATATAAATTAATAGATCAACCTAACTCTATTCCAAAACAAAACAATGTAATTTTTTTAATATTTTTGTACATAATATAAAAAACAAAAATATATTTTTAATAAAAAAATTTTAAAAAATCATTTGAGTTAGTTTTCACTTGAATTTTTCCAGATCAATTAAGTTTAATTAAATCAATTTTTTAAATGAATTAAAAAAAAAACACTCAACCAGGTGAATTGTTATAACCATGATTGAAACCCAAAATCCACAAATGAAAAGATCCAATTCCGTGCCTTTATGTACAACTTGTGGAATTTTGCAGGCCCAGAATTCTCTTCTTTTTCCGTCAAATTGACAACCACTTGGTAACTTTAGATTCATTTTTATGCATCCAAATTGAGGTTTCAATTTGCGGAGAAGGATTGAGGATGCATTTGAAGCCATTAGAACCCCACATGCACCAAACACCACCACTTGCGTTTAGTGTTTTTATTTTATTTTTCCATGTAGAGCCCATGTGAACTTCACACTTGAAAGGGAAAAACATAGAAGCTCTGGTCTGGACCTAAATTATATTTGTTGTGTGGTCAAAATCAAACCATCTACAACAGCAATGGATTTCCCGTAGAATGTTACTCTTCACAATTGAACTTGAGATTTGAACCCTAAGGGAAAAAATCAAGAAGAAGAAGATGCACACGCTTTCCAGAGATAAATTAGATCTCAATCTAAGGTAGCGAGGACAACTAGTGGGAAGAAAATGAAATTAAACCTGTAAAAGAAGAGTAGAAAGGTGGGGCAGCATGAAATTCAATGGTCGTTAAGATGGAACCCACAGGGACAGAGTGAATAATAATAATTGTAAGCTAGCTGATAGGGTACAAGTTCAATGAAAATGGGAGCAACATGTGATTCCCACGGCATCATGTTCTAATGTTGAAAACCAAAGTCTTTCTGTACGCAAATTCTCCAATTGTGTGATAAGAATTTATGCCACTCACTGTTTAAATCATCAAGTTTCATCCACAACAAGGAACCGCTGGGGGCCAGTCAGGACCTACTCTGGTCTGCCCCAACGCAAACTCACCTGCAGATATTTGGGCCTAAACAGATTGGACATTGGGCCATGGCCCAATCTTAGGGCTTAGGGCCACGCTGATTCAGAAATGAGAACTACACAAGTTCTGTCAATCACTAATAATTCAATGCAGTTAATTTGGCAAATGTTGGAAAAGGATGAATACCTAAAAATACCAGGAAAAAAAGCATAAAAATGTCGTTTTCTTTAATAGCAGATGGCATCTTTGCCTATAGAACTGAAAGATAACCTAGTTGTCTTCTCTGATCCAAACTTGAACTTCAGATCGGAAGACGCATTGTCTGGTATAGAGGCGTTGCTTGTTGAAGGGAACGAAAAAACAAGGGCGGGACCAGACTTCTTAGAGCCAAAACTATATGAAGGAAATGAGGATGCATCTTTAGGTGGAGATTGAACAGTTGCTGAGCTTGATGGCATGATGGTTGGAGTTGGAGGCTCAGAGTTTACACTCGAAGATGCAGAGACAGGGAAAGTAAATCCGGCAGTTGTCTTATCAGAAGATAATACCCATCTTTGATCAGGCTTGCCAACGGTAATAGAAGGCAAAATTGGTTTATTCCCTGAAGAGTGAGTGGGAGGCTTCTTCTGAAAACTTGGAAACTCCGAGGAAGTGGCATTTGTCATAGCCTTCATGTCTGAAGCTGAAGTATTATTTTTTGCAACAGCGTCAGCTTCAACAGTAACTTCCCGAGGAGCAAACTTAAAAAGAAGATTCCCTCTATCTTCAGTCGCCTGAGCTGAATTTGTTTTGTCAGCTTGATCTGGTTTCCTCAAAGAGTCGAGGCCATTGGCCAAGCTATTATTGTTGTTTGAGGAGAGGGATTTCTTCCAGGAGGTGGCTAGCCTCAACTCAGCAGATTTCTCTTTAGGAGTTGGCAAATTTCTCTCCAAGTGTTCTAATATTTTCTGAGCCATCTGCCTGGAATGTGGAGGAACAGATGGAACACTGACTTTGGAGCTTTGTGGCTCACTATCTGCTACCAGAAATTTTGAGGGGCTGCTTGTTCCTCCTTTTTCTGTACTCTTCTTTACACCTGAAAATAATCCTTCAAAGGCATTGAAGTTTTCCACCTGAGGACTGTTTAAAGTTGAATGATAACTAGCAGACCCTCTAGAAGGAGTTTCTACAGCAGCTTTATGCCTTACCCTAGTCCTACGAATGGGTCCAACAGAACCATGTACATCATCCACTGAATTGCCCCTTGAATTCACCTACAAGCTCAAAAACTGAAGTTAAGAACAATACTTGAAAGTTTATTGATAATGAAAATAGTTGTACCAAGACAACAGCAGCATATAATCACACACAAAAGAAAATTTCGACGACAGGACAAAATGACTTCACCTTAGGCCAAGAAATTAGTTCATTTTCATGCAGCCAATGCATCTAAAATTCCACAGGAGTGTTAAGTCTCGACCAATACTAGAATCACTATAACACATCACACAATTATGACATTTTTTTTTTAATTTTTTTGTCCAAGAAACAAAAGAACATGATAACCACATCCACAAGACAGAAAAACTCAATGACTATGAATATGGAAAAATTACCTGTCCATAAATTTAAAATTTCTTGTCCAGGGTAACATAACAACATGATGGCATCCCGTTGAAATAAATTACATAGACAAGACAAAAACACAATGATTTCAGAAAAAGAATGTTACCTGTCCATATATAGGAGTTTGGGGCTGCTGAAACGGAGATGATGTCATATTCAAGGGCCTATCATGATCACCTTGTAACTGAAGCAACCGATAAATGTGTAGAAGAGAAAAGAGTCATATCACATGTGATGAAACACGTCCAAAAAAGCACCATTGGCATAAGAAAACTTGATTCGACATACCTGGGACTTAGACTTTGAATAAAAAGTTCTAGAATAAGGAGTTCGGGGAAAATTGTGAAGCCCGAATCTCCCTCTTTGACTTTGTGGAGTTATAAACCCACGCTGATCCTGTACCACGGCACCTGGCCAGCATGTGGAGGGCTTAGGTGAAGGAGATGGCAAAACTGGCTTTGATCCAAGCAGGTTGCCAATCACTAATGCCCCTCGATCTTTTGAAATTAAACTATTAGAGCCAAAGCCTACTTCTGATGCTCGGTTTTCCATATAAGCCCTTGCAATATCAATTGGTGAGGCTCCAACATCATCTGGCAGCTGTGAGATTACACACAACTATCAGGCTATCCATGGATATGAGAAAATGAAAACAGAGTATGCATCCAATTTTGTGCAGTTCACTTGTGCATTTGCAAAAGTAAACCATTCCTAGCAATTATGAAAAAAGGAGAAAATATTGAGGTATATGTGTCTGTATGTTGTATATGAATATAACTTAGATTCCTGTCTTTTCTTTTTTCCCAATTTCCTCTCAGGCCTTTCCAGAAAAAAACTCTTTTCCTTGAAGGATGCAAGTGGACAGCCATGCAATTAACAAAAACACTGTCAAGGGCTGATGTCCTGATTGTAACTTAATTCCTAAAGTCATAATCTGGTCAAGTTTACTTCAAGCCTTAATTCCAATGGTGTGCTGAAAAAATAGCTCATATGAGTGTGTGCCTGCATGCAGATGTATATTCAGATTAAGTTCCAAACACAAATGTACAAGCAATCTCAAGAATGATCTTTTGCATGTATCTTCCCTGATATTAAAATCCAATGCTACATGCATGACTACGTACGTGAATTTAGAGAAGCATGCGCCTTGCAAAGTACATGAAGCATTGTATCGTATTTATTCCACTCACAGTTGACTTGACAAGAGGGGTTGAGTTTCCCCAAATAGCTGTATTCAAATCTTCATGCTTTTCTTCGGTTGACTTTGTTGAACTTTCAAATGGGATTGCAAGGCCTCCAACACCTCCAGGAATCACACTTGAATATCTCTTTTCTTGAATTTTTGATGTTCCCCAAATAGCTGTGTTAATATCTTCTCGCTTTTCTTCAGTTGACTTTCTTGAACATTCAATGGCAGCAGCAGGCCTTCCAACATCTCTAACAGTCATGCTTGAGTGTTCCTTTTCTTGCTCAACATTCGGAAGATTAACAGCTCTTGAATGAAGTATCTCCATCAAACGATTAATTTCATCCCTGCATAGTGATGGTGAGAACTATGAATTTTTCATATTTAGATCATCATAGCCATGCTCCATGTCGGTTCAATGGCAATGGTGGAACAAAAGTGGTACGAAAAGTCCATGTTTCTTTAAGATTATATTTACACGTAATCAAATATCATTACCTAGAAAACTTTCGGTCCTTCACTACTTGTTCAATTTCAGAAAGCCCATTATGACCAGCAATGCCAAGTTTTTGATGTTCATGGCCCTCAAAGTCAGAACCACTCTTGGATATTTCTGCAGCTCTGCTAGTACCAGCTACATGAGTTGATCTGGGTGCTGCTTGCTGCCAGAAATAATTCTCAATGGTGAGACTATTTTATTCACAGAAATGCCAGAAGTTAAAAGGCCTGAAGAAAAGCTTATGTTATAATAAGACTGTTATACAAATAATTCATGAATACATCAATCATAACATTCTTTCAGTAAATGCTCATGAAAATATAAAAACAGAGAATAAAAACTTACAACTTCATATTCAAAAATCTAAACCGATACTAGTTAGAAAGGAACAAATGCGCAAAATAACAAACATATATTACTATCCCTGATAAGCTGTTAGAAGATTTCATTACTCTCCAAAATATAAATTAAACTAGAAAAATGTAGCACAAAAAACACATGACATTAAGAACCCACAAAAAACAGGGAAAAAAGGAAACGGAAATGAGGCTTACTGTTTACAATCAATTTGCATCAAGAGTACCAAGTGTTTTTCTGCACCTTCAAAATAAGTAATGACTCATAAAGCAAAATAAATTAAACAAATTCAACATGAATACATTAAAACATAAATGCTCCAAAAGTTGCAATAGAAAAGGGGGGAAAATACTAACCCTATTGTTAGTATTCATTAAAAACCATTAATCATACCAAGCATTACTCCTTACAAAACCATCACCTAACCCGAAACGAAAAGTAATTGTTCCAACAAAAGAAAGTTGCAGCAAGTATGTCATCCAAATATTTCGAACTAGAATCAAAATTGGGAACAAGCCAAACAACACACTTCATTCATTTCAAGGCCAACATTCCTCAATTCAACCTGTATAATTGAAAGTTTGAATGTTTTTCCACAGACATAAAGTTTTGCCTTACATTAACAGTGAGATTGGCATCATCACCACTAGCATTCTGCTCCTCCACCTCCTCGTGTGATTTAACTATAAATAAATTAAAAAACATATTACTAATCAAATTAAAAATAAAAACACATAAATAAATAATCGCAAATCGGCAGCTTCAAAAAATATTAAAAAAAAACATCATCATTCAAAATACTTAATACCAAACCCTAAATAATCAAACTTAATCACAAAGAAAACAGAGACTATCAAAACTGACCGTCATCTTCTTCCCGATTAGCATCGTCATCCACCGACTCCGATTTGGAGAAGAAAGAGGGGAAAATCAAGCTCGCACCGCCAGAAATCAACTTGTAAGCCGGATCCACCAGCTTCGACAACCACCGACGCCGTTGCTCTTGGTTATCCTGCGGCCGAGCATACGGTGTTGCCAGTGGCCTCCGCGACGGCGGTTTCCTCAATTTACCCCCGGCTCCTCGAACTTCCACCATCGATTTTCGTCCCAACGATGTCGTTTCGCCGTCGTTTGTGCTTCCCCTTTGATTTCTTACCTCTCTGACAGTGTCAGCCGTAGTGGAAGTAGAAATTTACTAGGTCCAGAGCTAGAGAAAGAGAACAAGGACGAGGAAAGGCCGCGCCTTGTTTTCTTACTGTATCTTGTTTTTGTTATCGTTTTAAGGGGGAAACTACATTAGAGTACTTCCATTATTATATATATTTCAACTTGGTATTGAAACTATAGTTTTTAAACCCGACCGGTGGCCGGCCGTTTTAAAATCCGAGTTCCGGGTTTTGACTGGGTCACCAGGTTTTGATCGGATCGTTCAGGTCAGCCGGGTTAATTTTTATTTTAAAAAAAATCAAAACAGCATCGTTTTAGTAAAAAAATAAATAAAAGTTAACGGGTAGCAACCGGGGTTTTGACCGAGTTTTACCGGGTCAACTGGGTCGCGGGTCAACCTGTCGGGTCAGCTGGGTTCAGCCGGGTCATAGCTCATCCTATTTTTTATCAACCCGGCCCAGTTCTAGCCCCAGGTCGGCCGAGTCCCAGGTTAACCCGCCGGGTCGAACCAAGTTTTAAAACACTGATTGAAACGATTTTTATTTGTTTTATTTTATTTTTATAGGTTATTTTAACTTCATAGTTCAAAAATTATGCTAAAATTATGCTAAATAAGTTAATATGAGTTGATTTAAGGTATTTTTGTATTTTTAATTGATTTTTTAATTTTATAATTTAAAATTAAATTAATTAAAAATTAAATTTATAATTTTTTTAATTTTTTTTATAACGATAACTGGATTTTATTATCAAAATTACGAATTTTGATATTTTACCTCGGTTAAATGAATTGCTTTTTTCTTCTTCTTTCTAAGCCTGTGGTGCATGGCTCTGTCTCCCAAGTCCTTTTGTTTCTTCTGACTTTATACTGTAATCAAATACTACCTAAAATAAATTTGTTTTAGGATAGTTTTAAATTGAGTTTTTATACTTCTAAGATGAAGAAAGTGATTAGTATTGTAATTTTTATTGTAATTATGATTTGAAAAAAAATTATTTTATAAAAAGTACTTTTAGTTAAGGTTGGTTTTAAAAAAAAATATTTAGTTAAAATTTTAATTAAAATTGAGGTTGAACAAAAATAATTTAACGTATTTGATTAAAAATGCTTTTGAAATTGAGATTATAAAATAATTTTAAAAAATATATATATATTAATATTTATAGTTTTTAATTTAAATATTATATATTTAACTATTGCAATTATATCGTGAAATAAATAATATTTTATATATATAATTATTATTTCATTAAATTGTCTACAATTTTTTTACATATAAAATTTATCTGATAAAAATTATAATTTTTATGATTTTTTGAATGTGTAATAAAATTAGATAAAATATTACCAGAAATAAAATTTAGATTATAATATAAATAAATTTAATTCACTTTAAATTAATTTAAAAAAAATATTATTATTTTTAAAAAATTGTTAACTAATTTTTTAAAAAAAAACTGTTAAAAAATCAGCATCTCTCCACACTGTTATAGTGAACAGTGTGGAGGGATGCTGATTTAAAAAAAAAACATTTAAAAATAAATATTGTTCACTTTAGTGAATAGTATGCATGCACTGTTCACTGAAGTGAACATCATGGAGAGATGTTGTATGGTGGAGCAGCAAGAAGCACGTAGAACCTATTTTTATTTTTTAGTATTTCAAATATGAAATTAAATAGAATTTATAAATAATATTTTATTTTATTTTTTATTAAATATTGTTGCATCTGTATTTTAAGCAAAACACAGACACAACGCAACGTAGGCAAACATTCTTGAAATATACAGAAAAATACATCTCATTGTCCCCATTTTTATTTTATTTTTCTCATTATTTATACGGTAATCAAACGCATACGGGATAACTGCCGACTGGTATAATTGTTTGCAAAGGATGACTTAGGGGGGGATTATAATTTGAAGTACATCCACGCCATCTTGGCCCTTAGCCTTTGGTTAAAAGCTAAAAGAAAACTAGAATTAAATCCCATAAAGAATCGCCGTGCAACAAATATTTGAGGTCCCCATCTTTTGAAAAAAATGATTTAACTTTTACATATCCCTTTCTAGGGTTTTCTTTTACACTTGTGTATTTCTCCTTGTCTGTTAATTTATTTATTTTTTAAATTCTAGCAAGCATGTACAAGGAAGTGCTAGATAAACTAAAGAACACTTTGTTAGTATCTGTCTTTTTATGAACAACTCTCAACTTTCATGCTCTTTGGTTAGGTAAAAAGCCCTTTTGATTTTTCTTTATGCGGGCAGCACTCTTATAATCACCTAGGATGCTTAGGGTCACATTACCATAAGGGGAAGTCAATCTCCATTATGGAGTGTTGTAGCTAAATACTTACGAAGTATGGCCAACATTAGCTTGCTTTTTTTGTTGTTGTGTTCTTTATGGTCTAAAAGTTCTGCTATGACATGCTCTTGAATTGCTGCAGACAATTTTGAAGTATGGCCAACAGTAGCTGCTTTTGTGTTATAATTAGTTAACTCCGTCATTGAGTTTGAAAAATTTCTGAATAGGCAGAAACATTAATATTTTTCAAACCAATAGCATCATCATCATGTTACATTTTTGTGTAAGATTTTGTAAAAGAAGCCTTTCTTTAAGGTAGGATTTTACCACCAGGTTGCGGGGACGATGGTGGGCTGTTGATGGTTTACCTGTCATCATAAAGTAGCAGAAAAAAGAGAAGAAAGATAAGGAATGATTACAGCTTATAATAGCAGTATTGACAGATGTTAACGGGGGCTTGTGGGGATCAATATCTACAGTTCTGAACATCTCTTGACATCTGAGGACAAAATCAAGTTCCGCATGATAATCATACGGGGGACCTAATTCACACCGAAAGCCGAAAGGCCTTTACTTTCACTTCAAGGCACTACCCCTGACTGGACCAGTTTGGCACAAGAGTAAGATACTAAAATTAGAGAGAAATCAAATCTTGCATGAAAAATACTTGCTATGAAGCCGAAAGGGCTTTAGCAATGAAATTAGCGGATGAGTTGATACTGGATTCTTTCCCCTCTCATTAGCAAATGATTGTCCTGCAACTTGTGAAAAGATCTGCAGGAAGATGTTGAAAATCTGGAAAAGACTTGTGATCTGACTTCAAATGGACCTAATAATTGCTAGAGCTCAGTGGTTATAGATTATTGGTGACTAACTAGCAAATAGTTTTTGTAAGATTCTGGCCTAGTCACACTGCCATCAAAACCTACACCATGTGCAGGTAGTGCAATTAAAGGTGCTTCTAACATCACCCATCCATAATTTCCTACATGAATTATCCCCATTGATTCCATAACCAACCCATCAATCAAATCTGAGAAAAAAAAACAAAGAAAAGAAAACTATGTGAAGTTGTCAACAAGGCCTTCTGGCTCATGTTAGGAAGTTGTTGGTTAGTTTTTTTTCTCTCCAAGTAGCACAATGAAAAAAAATCCCAAGCTAACGAGGTTAAAAAAAAAAATCCTAAAATAACACTAGTTGTACAGGGTTTGCATAAGTGACTATATAGCATGTCATGCATGTGCGACCTCCTTATTTTGTTAGTTGCACTATATAAAGATGAGCAAATACTTTATGACATGTATAGGCCCCAGCTAGCCAGGCAGAGTCTCTTTCATCAGCTCAGCTTGTTTATGCCTTTCTAATCAACATGACATATCGCAAATTTGAAACATTTAGTTCCGCCTATATTAAGACCGAAGACTGTAAGTAATAAGATGACTGCAAGAACGAAAAAAATGGAAGGTGAGAAAGGAGCTGCAGATCATCCTGAGACGAGGGACACCTACAAAATTGCTTATACAATCCATTTTCTGCTTGGTGCTGGTAATTTGCTTCCGTGGAACGCTTTTATCACAGCTATTGATTACTTTGGCTATCTCTATCCAACCAAGCACATTGAGAAGGTCTTTTCTGTAGCTTACATGAGCTCTTCTGTTCTTGTTCTACTAACAGTCGTGAGTTGGGGTGGCTGGAGCAAGCAGCCAAGTTACAGATTAAGAATGAACATGGGATTTTGCATTTTTGTACTCTTTCTAATGGTGGCTCCACTAATAGACTGGTCTTCGAGTGGCAGTGGGCCAGAAGGGAGATCAAATGGTGCCTATGGTGTGACAGTTGCATCAGTCGTGGTTTGTGGTATAGCTGATGGATTGATAGGAGGAAGTTTGATAGGAGCAGCTGGAAAGCTTCCAAAACAGTACATGCAGGCTGTTTTCGCAGGAACTGCCTCTTCAGGTATTATATAATACCACAGCTCCCAATTTTTCTTATCATTTCTTCCATGATTCAACAGAAAAGGAAGTATTAAAGAGTAGATGAGTAGGAAACATGGTCGATGGTAAGTTCTTATGATGATAAAGTATGTTGTCTCTTCCAATTATGAATTAAAAGCAAACAACATAGTGGTCGTGGAATCATTTTCACCTGTTGGAGAGAATTTGATGAAGATAAATAGCATCCTAAGGAGACTGTCTTTTCCTTTCAGGACCAAAGTTATAGATTTACTTCCACGAATTTAATCAAGGCACAGATCTTCATTGTTTTCCTTAGACAGGTTATTCAGAATAAGCAATCATTTCCAGCAATAGCATGTTTTCACTTTTTCCATCATTGCCAGAAAGTACTTTCCTGGCACAACATAACTTCTGGAAAGATTTGAACAGTTTCCATGCCTTGTGGAGCATCAAGTGATTCAGAATTTCGTGAGTTTTGAGATTGCAGAGGACTAGAGCCTCAATGAATCCGTCAGAAACCAACCCCATTACCACTATCAGCTATGCTTCCGAGAAGTTGGTTTTAAACTGTATAATTCTTGGCATATTTTTAGGAGAAAGATGTAAAATACATGTTTGTTGTCTTGCTTGAACTTTATTTTGCATGTAAGGTGTAGATGAGTGAAAGCAAGTATTCTTTGGTGAAGTAGATATTGTTAGACAGCTCAAAGAATCATACTCTGTTCCCCTGACTACATCAATTGCTTGTAACAGGTGTTCTCATTTCCATCTTGAGGATCATTACAAAGGCATCACTCCCTCAGAACCCTCAACGTCTCCGAACAAGTGCTCACTTCTACTTTATAGTTAGCGCCATCATTCTGATGTGTTGCGCTCTCTCTTCCAATTTGTTATACAAACTGCCAGTTATGCAACAGCATTACAAACTTGCTCCTGATGATTCACAGTTTCCAAAACCAAAATTTCGGGCTGTAGCAAGCAAAATCCGATGGCCAGCTTTTGGTGTTCTCATGATTTATATCGTGACTTTGTCGATATTTCCTGGTTTCATAGCAGAAGATCTCTCGTCCAAGTTACTAAAAGATTGGTATCCCGTTTTGCTAATAACAATATACAATGTTGCAGACTTCACAGGGAAATCTTTAACAGCAATATATGTTCTGAAGAGCATTAAGAAGGCAACATGGGGTTGCATTCTCAGGCTTGTGTTCTATCCTCTCTTTGCAGCTTGTCTCAATGGACCCAAGTGGCTGAAAACTGAAGTACCCGTGGCAATTCTAACTTTCATGCTCGGAGTGACTAACGGCTATCTGACAAGTGTTCTCATGATCCTTGCTCCCCTGGCAGTATCAGTTTCAGAAGCAGAGTTATCTGCAATAGCAATGGTTGTGTTCCTCGGAATAGGGCTGGTTGGTGGATCAGTTATTGGCTGGTTTTGGATTATTTGAGCCTTTTTTTTTGGTCTCTCAAGCTAGTTGGGAACAGATTATATTCACTAGTAAAATTCAAGAACAAAGGTAACTGGAGGTTAGCACTAGGAATAATCGGTGGCAATTCCCATTGCATGATATGAATTTTAGAGCTATCAATCTTTAGTTTCCCAAACAGCTGCTAATTTCTTGTTCTGAGTGGAAGTATCCTTATCCTTCGTGTATCGAAGAAGATTAGATTACTCTTCTTATCCTTTTTAAAGCACAGGTCTAACTCTCCAAATATTCCCATTCGCACTCAAAAGGATGATGTAACGGGGGCCAGATGATTAAAACGAGAAAATCTCGATATATCTCACAACACGCGAATCAGAATCCCCCGGTAGCTGTTAGTGAATTTGCTTAGAAAATGAAGCTGTAACGTTCAATGACAGCATGTCCGCCAGGCTTCCACTAGCCTTTGTCGAGACTTTGACTATTCAATCTCTAGCTGGAAGCTGTTTGATACTATCAATCAGGGAGCTGGCATGGACCAAAAATAATCACATTGGTTCAGTCTTACAGGACTTAGCTTGAGTTGCAAGCATAGCTTTGCAGTCGCAGAGCCCCTAAGCCCAAAACTCGATGTGAAGGCAAGCCTAACCTAACAACACACATCCTGGCAAAATGGTAGATCAGGTCCTGTTACTGTACTAGCAAATAGCATATAGAAAATTTTAAACTTCCTGGGACTATTATTGAATACAGGGGAATAAAGAACATGATAATTTAACGATTTAATCTATCCAGGCTTTATCATTTCCTTGATTCCTTCAGGTTAATTAAAGGTGAAGCAAAAACCCTAAATGAAATTTAAGAGGCGGTAAATAACATGAAACGCATTGTTAATGTCTTAATTATACTAATATCTACAGCTCTTTTCTGTCCAACCACAGCGCTTATCTATAGGGGGGGTACTTGCATGACCAGAGGAAAGGATACTTCAAAGTTTCAGCAAAACTCCATTATGCATGGGCAGCAATACCTGCCAGAACAAAAGAACTTTATTGACAAATATATAACAAGCCAAGCAGAGAGTAAGAGAGGTACTGCCATAAAAGCTCGTCTTATCTTTTATTTTTCTTTCTACATCGAATGGCTAGGGGAGCAAAGCATGGTAATCAAACAACTCAACTGAGCAGCTTAAAAGGCTACTACAAAAATTGCAAAAAAAAAGGATGTATAAACAAAGGTCAGAAGTTATGTCTAAGCTATGATACAAGGTTTTTGGGAGAGGTGGTGGTCTCAACATGAGGCGGCTAAAGGAGGGAGAGGAGGCTTGGATCCATGGAAAAAGGTTGGCGGTGACAATTTGCTCATATTTTCTCTCTGTTCCTGCTCCCCCCCCTCCCCCTCCCCCTCCTCTTCAGCATCCCAAAGAAACCGAGCATAAGATGCCATCACATAACTGCAGCATCAAAAAAAAGACATTTAAAACTTGGCATCCATCATAACTACAGCGACAATGGTAAAGTACAATACTGTAATACTGATAATTGTCTATCCACGTACGATCCTTTTTCCCATCAAACATTGAAACTAAGATCATGATATAATTCATCTCTCTAAGGTTCCAGCAGCAAATTTTATGGACTCTACAATCAACAATGGTGCTTACCAATCATCGGGGGCAGCTTTAACAGCTCGATCGAAATAAGATTCAGCACGAGAAGCATCCTTATGACTCTGCCATATCAAATCAGCGTACATTGAAAGAACATCTGCATCATTAGGGTTGGCTAGAATTGCTCTTCCACAGTACTCTTCAGCTTTTATAAAATCCAAACGAACCTGTTCCAATTCCAAAACAATACTTTAGAACGATCTTTGCCCAACAAGATTGGCTCCTATTCACTTACTAAATCATTCCTAATTTACTCATACTTACTTTTGTGTATGAAAATCATTTTTTACGTCTAAAAAACATTTTTTCTCACGATTCTGTAGCATAGAGTTTCAAAAATTTATACTTTGAGAATATCCATTAAAGTAATTTCCTACAAAGAGCAGAACTTTTATACAAAAGGAGCTTTAAAGGCACAAATTTCAGATGGATATTCACCGTTGATATACAATTACATTAACTACACAAGACAGAAACATAGCTTCCCATTTCTTTAAACTTAAAAAAAAAAAAAAAAAAAAAAACACAACACAAAACAAAACACATTATCTAACCATAACACAAACAAATTCTACAAAACAAAAAACAAGAAAAAATCAAAAAACATGCAAGCAAGAACCTTTTGCAATACAGCAAACACGTACCTCTTTCAAGAACCTGGCATAATTTCTGAGAAAAAGAGGATTCCCAGGATTGGCTTCAATCATCGTCTGATAATAAACATCGGTAGTTTCAGTCCCCTCATTAGTCTCCCGAGACCCTGATCCTCCATCATCACCAAAATCCGAACTACCACGACCACCACAAAACTTCCGTCCACCACCATCACTACCACCACCCGCCACCAAAACCTCCAGCACCCCATTATGACCCTCCCCCTTCTCTCCAGCCTCACACCCTTCAAAAAACAACCCTCCCTCCCAAAATGACACCTTTTTCTCCACTTCTTCATCAACAGGGATTCCATTCAAGATTCCGTTACTGGGTTTTCTCTTTGGCACTGAGAGGTCCCTTAAATCTGCCTCGGAAAAGGCTCTTGTCACTCTTTTAATAGAATCATGATCTTGTGAAGAAATGGAAGAAAATGGACTAGAAGATGATGCTGTCAACGAAATGGATCGGGTCTTTTGAAATTGGTGGACAGATTCGGGTTCTGGAGATGGTTCTTTCAAGTGTGGAGGGATCCATGAATCCAGAATTGGCGTTGATGAGCTTCTAAGAAGCATTTTTTTGGCCTTGGATTTCTCTCAATCACTGCTAAGGTGGAGCCTTGGCATGTGAGAAGGAGGAGAAGGTGATTTTTTTATATAGGAGTAAGGATTGAATCTTGGCCGTTGATTTTGTTAACGTAGGGCTTCGAAGAGTACACGTTCTTTTGGTCTTGGAGTTTCAGTGGCTTGTTTGGGTGAAAGATCTAAAGTTTTAATTTTAGAATTTTGTTTTTCTATTTTATGGTTTTCAAAAAATCTTTTATTTAATTTTATTTTTTTTGTCATTTTCATCAGGTCACGGGTTTGCGAACTTTCATTTTAAAATAATATTATTTTATTTTTGAAAATAAAACAATATTATTCTAGATTATTAAAAAATTATAGGTTTAGATAAGAATTTTAAAAAATCTTTTAAGTTTACTTGATATTATGTCATTGAAATTTATCTGATTTAGTCAAATTTAATAAATATATTTTTATTTATAATTTGTATAATTTAGAGAAAAATTAAGGAAAAAACGTGAATTACAATTTATAGTATGATCCAAACGAAATCATTATACAGTATCAATGTGCTTGTCTTCCATTCACATAAAAGGAAAAAACAAAATATTAATGTTTTCATTTTTTTTCTTATGAATTTGTGCATTACTGCATATACCTAACAATCTCTCACAATTCTAAATTATGAAAATTAAAGAAAAAAATGTGTTTTATTTTTTCACACTAATACGTTTTGATTGTATGCTTATTTATTTGGTGAATATTTTTGTTTTATATACTTATCATAAAATTAAAATCAAACAAGAAAGAAATTTGGTTTTGATTAGGTTTTCTACCCACATCATGTAACGATTAATTCAGATTTTTTCTAACATAAAATATGATATATAAACAATGATAATATGAGTCATCTTCAATTAACTTGATGAACACATAAGATATTAGATTATAATACCCTATAAAATGGAATATAAAAAGAACCATAAAGTTCAAGACCCAATAATCTAATCTCGAATGATGAAATTAAAAAAAATAAAATATTTAAAAAAAATTAATTTAATCTAGGTTCAGTATACTAACTCACCACTCGTGACATGAGAATTGGATTAAAAAAATATTTTTTAAATGACCTAAAAAATTATTAAAAATAAATAAATAAATAAAATATTGGAAAAAAACACAAGTCACTATAGATTAGCTTAATTAACCTATGACCGGGATGACCTTACTAACCTACAATATTAGATAACTCCATAAAAATAAAAGGCATGAAAAAAAAAGCTGAAGATTCAATAATCAAATATTAAATGATAAAATTAAAATTAAAAATAAAAATAAAACATTAAAAAAATTAAAAAATATTTGAGTTAACTTAACTAACTTATGATAGAAAATAACCCCATAAAATAAATTATTTTTTTTGAAAAAGAGCGTTTAAAATAATAAGGATTAAAATCGGATAGAAAAATAATAAAATATTAAGGGATAAAATAAAAAAATATTAAGAAAATGAAAAAAATGAGAAATTAAAAGAATGAATACCAAAATTAGATAATAAATAAATAAAATAAAATATTAAAAGATAAAATTAAAAAAATATATTGAAAATAAATGAGTATCATATTTGATATAAAAACCAAATAACATAAAATAAAAACAAAAACAAAAAAAAAACATGATAAAAATATTAAAATACTCTTTAATCCCTCATTTATTTACCTTTTTGCTTGAAGAGCTATGTTGTAATTTTTTTATTTTAAAAATGAAATGATGCAAAAGCCCCTCATATTCTTTATTTTTTTAACAGAATTTATATTATTTAATTGTGAAAACAATTTGATAAACTATTATACCCCTGATTAATTTCATAAAACTAAATAAATTATCTGAAAAAAACTATTTTATCCTTAAAAAGCTATATATTTTGTGTAATTAAAAACACCCTACTTAGATTGTTAGGGTTTAGTTCTTTTTTTAGTTTAGCGAAATCAAGTCCCATTATTTATTTATTTATTTCCTTCTCACTTACCCAACGAACCCTAATAAGCTCCCCGTCTATACGATGGACGGAGGCAAGTACGCGGTCACCATTCCATGGCAGTAGGACCCGCTTAAAAATGATCATGTGAGAAGGGGCCCACTAAAAACCTTTGATTTATCACATAACTCCCCTGGACGGTCTAGATTCAATATCATCACGTGAGTCCACACTGCCAGGACTCACATCTGGTGGCGACTCATGAAAGGGAAAGGGGAGGACTTTTCAGCGGTGTTTTAGGCAACAATAAAAGCCCGTAGATATTTAAGTTTCTACGAATTTGCCACTAATGTGCTTGAGTGGCTGCCCCTAACTTTTGTGGGACCCAAGATCGCAAACTGGCAGCATGGGGTGGAGCCCATGGCTGTGAGTGTGCTCGGACGTCATGATCATCATGTCTGCCTAATGGTTTTTGTAGTTATTTGAAGTGAGGGAGTAATTATTTTTTAAAATATTTTTTTATTATAATATTTTTTTTATATTAACACATTAAAATAATTAAAATTAAATAAAAAATTAAATTTTTAATTTTTTAAAAACAAAAACAAACAATTCCTTAAATTTTTATTTTTACGTTTCAAAAATATTTTTTCTAAAATTTTAATTTTTTTATTAATTTTAAATTAATATATTTTTAGTATTTTCAAATTATATACTATATTAAAAATAATTTTTAAAAAATAAAAACATATTATTAATATATATTTTAACACAAAATAATTATTTACAAAATAATAACTACCACGTTTCTAAACAGCTATTGTACTGCATTTGGCGTGCTGCTTCTTCTTCTTTTTTAATGGGGTTGCAAGTTGATGACTGTAGGGGTAGAGTTGTCAATATACATGATTAATCATGAAGAAAGATTTCTTTGCTTTGATTTTTTTTTTCTATTTTTGGCTTCATGCAATAAGTGTATGTGTCGATGCGAAATAATTGTCTTGTACTTGGAGAGAGTTTTAACAAATAAGAAATCGACACGTGAGAGGTGTTGTTTGTACGTCGTTGTCCATTGCGCCTATGGACAGCTTAGTTTCAACATTAGTTTTGTGCCATACAATGTACTTCAAGCCCATAACATTTATGAAAAAATAGGATGTAAATCTGCTTGATACCTAAGCTAATGCCTGAAACGTTACGTGAAAAAGAGAACACTGCAATGAGTCCTTCGGATAATATTAGTCAAAAATAATAATTATGTAAAATGGTAGGAGAAGAATATTAGGACTGTTCTGTATAAAATATTTTATAAATAAAAAATATTTTATATGTAAAATTTTTCTTGTAGACTAACAGCAATGATATTGGTAAAATAATAATTATAGTAAAAATTAAAAATCATTATAAGTAAAGAAAAAAAAGGTGATGAAGAAGATAGCAATGGTAAAATAATGATGATAATAAAGAAAATAGTCGTGAAAATAAAGATGAAAATGAAAATAATGATGGTAATGAGATAATATTAAAAAAAATAATCATAAAAATATAATAATGAGATGAGGAGGGTGATACAGTAGTTATGATAATAATGAAAGAGAAAGAGATATGGTGTTATAAAAAAACATATTTTTAATTTTTTTTAGTTCTTAATTGAAAAATATTTGAAGAAAAAGAAAAAAATATGTTTTTTTTTTTAAAAAAGGTGGAATGTTAATTAATATTCAAAGGGTAACTTTTTTTTTTAATTTGGATACTTGGTGGAGCACGTAGCATCCTGTAAGGCTGCTGCTTCTCCTCTATTCTTTAACAAGCATTACCATCTTTGAATCTTTTCCAATGAAGAAAAAATAAAGGAGTATTTCTATCCATGTAAAGCTAGTGATGGCACCATTGATCGTGAAAGATTTCTAATATGTTGTGCTTAATTTGTCGTAATGGACCATTCCCAGAAAGAGATATGGATATGGAATTTCCAAGCAAATTGTGCGAAGGAGATTCATAATGGCTTGGCAGCCACCTCGAAGCATTTTCATGCTGATAATATACACAAACGATCAAAACTTGATCAAGCTAGGATGTCCGTTGCCTATGAACCATGCAACTATAAAAGCTTAATTTTAACATTAGTTATATATATATATATGGAGGTTTGAACGAGAGATTTTGAGATATGAGAAAATAATAATAATAATAATAATAGTTAAACTAACATTTGTTTATTATTTTATAACAAAAAAATAAAGATAGATATAGTGGAAATGTGAGATGTTTCTTCGTATCCTTTTTTTTTTAAATAGATAAATTAATTTTAAGATTCTTATAGAGATAAATTAATTTTATATATTCATCCACGTCATTTCAATCAAACAAGTTTTTATTTATTTATTTACTTTTATATTCATTTTTTCTATCTTTAAATAATAACAAAACACTAATTAAGTTATTAGAGAAAAAAAAAACCCACCTTATTCCCTACAATGTACTTCAATCCCATAACATTCATGAAAATTTTTTTTAATGATTTTATCAACTGATATAAAGTGTTTCACTTATAATATTAATTATCGAAAAAGAATAAGATTGAAGATAAGACAATAATGTGATAGATGTTGATATATAAAACATAAAAATCAAAAAGTTAAAAATAATTAACATTAAAAAATCTTCATTATTGAGTATAAGTATACAATTAACACTCAAACAGATGTATTTATAAGAAATTGTTTTATTCCAATGTCACTAGTTTAACCCAAAATGACAGGATAGGATGTATATCTGCTTGATACCTAAGCTAACATCTGAAATGGTGCATAAAAAAGAAAACACTGCAATGAGTGCTTCGGATAATATTTGGGCAATATGGTGGCCGTGATGATGATAAAAGAGAAGAAGATATAGTGTTATAAAAAGACACATTATTATTTTTGAAAGAGAAATTCTTATTTAAAAAATATTTCCTTTTATAAAAACCATCGATCAAACAGAAAAAAAAAAACATCATTTTTTTTTTAAAAAAAGGTAGAGTGTTAATTAATATTCAAAGGGTAATTTTTAATTAGTATTCAAAGGGTAGCTGTTTTCTTAATTTTTGGATATTTGATAGAGTACGTAGCATCCTGTAAGGCTTCTCCTCCTCCTCTATTCTTTAATGAGTATTGCCATCTTAAAATCGAGGAGCCCAAGAAGCTACTTCCAGCAGTCTCTGTGGAAAAACACGAACACAAATTTAGACCAAGTACATGGGATGGCACAATAGATTAGCACTGCGTGCAACGATATCCAAGAATCTTGCCCAATGAAGAAAAAATAAATAGAAACATTTCTATCCATGTAAAGCTAGTGATGGCGCCATGGATCGTGAAAGATTTATAATATGTTGTGCTTAACTTGTCGTCATGGACGATTACCAGAAAGAGAGATGGATATGGAATTTCCAAGCAAATTGTGTGAAGGAGATTCATAATGGCTTGGCAGCCAAGTAAAAGCCTTGAAGCATTTTCATGCTGATAATATGTACAGACGATCAAAACTTGATCAAGCTAGGATAAAATGGTTTGGCAACCCTCTCAGCCTGCCAATTAGAAATATGAGAAGCACATTACGTAGGACCCATGCTCGAGCTTCTCAAGCTCTCGTGTCTTTTCATGATGTCCTTATTGCGTAAAATATTAGTATTAACAGCCTTAGATCCCTGAGAAAAACCCATTTGAAATCAAGCTTTGAATTTGAGCTCCCATGGCTACATTCACGGTTTAGATGCCGCCATTTTTGTTGGGTTTTTGTTTTGGATTAATGGCGAGTTGGGTTTGGAGCAAGAGGCTCCGTATCCCATACTTTGTTCTATGTGGAGTGCCAGGGCTGCAGTGAGCACCAGCTCTTCGGTGCCATTTGCGAACGCATTATTTATCAGACCAGGAGGTCATCCGATGCTGAACTTAATAAATATAGGTGGAGAAAACAATGTACATGAAATGAAAATTGTAGAGGATGTGTGATTGTAATGAACTAGTGTAAAGCTCTTGGATGAGCTTCGATGGCCTGAATTGCCTTGCTTGGATTTCATTGCCATCTTGGATGTGAATGGCCTCGATTTCTTTGGGACTTACTTACCTAGCAAACAATTTGTATTTATAGATTTTTTTTCACGTCATTTTACATTGAAGAGCATCGAGAGTGGTTGGAGGCAAGGGTGATTATTTTTTGTTCGGTTTTGCTATGGTTTTGTTTGGTTTAACTTGATTCAGTTTGTTTGTTTTTTTAAAAAAAAAATTATTAAATTGATACCAAATTGATTGGATTTTTAAATATGTTTGTTAATTTAATTAATGTTTTTTACCGTTTAATTTTTTTAGTTTTTTTTTAGTTTTCTAAATATAATTAATTTTTCATTTTTTTATTCATGCTTCTTTGTGTGAAGTTGTCATTACCTCGATGTGTGAATGGAGAATCATGGATGGAGTTGTTGCTGTGCTTGCATGTTCAATGGTGGGGATGTGTGGACAAAAAAATAATTATTATCAAGAAAAATAGTGTTTATTCTGCATAGAAAAATGTGTGTGCTCAAGGTCACGTGACCATGAAGGGAAGTCGAGTCCATCTCCACTATGGAATGTAGCTAAATAATTTCGAAAGTATGGACAACACTAGCTTCTTCTTTTTCTTCGTTTTTCTGTGCTCTTTATGGTCGAAAAGTTCTGCTTTGACATGCTCTTGAATTGCTGCAGTTACCTGTCATCATAAAGTAGCAGAAAAAAGAGAAGGTAAGGAATAATTGCAGCTTATAATAGCAGTATTGACAGATGTTAAAGAGGGGTCGGGGGGGTCAATATCTACAGTTCTGAACATCTCCTGACATCTGAGAACCAAATCAAGCTCCGCATGATAATCAACAGAGGACCTACTCCACACAGAATGGACTCACCTTTCACTTCAAGGCACCACTTCTGACAGGACCAGTTTAGCACAAGTGAAAGTAGGGAGCAATCAAATCTTGCATTGCTAAAGACTTGCCACGAAGCGATTTTTTTTTTAAATTAGCACGGTAATTTAAAAGTTTTGGAAGAATAATGTTATTTAAAAAAATTTGGTGAAATACTATATTTTTACTTTATTTTAGAACCGCGACATTTACTAAATCTTATTATTTCTATACACAATAAGATAGTTGTGAGTCAGAGACATAACAATACGTGCAGGCTGTTTTCTAAACACAATAAATCTTCACTGTTTTCCTTGTAAAGGTTATTCAGAACAAGAAATCATTTCCAGCAATAGCATGTTTTCACTTTTTCCATCATTGCCAGCAAGTGCTTTCTTGGCACAACATTACTTCTGGAAAGATTTTTGTGGAGCATCAAGTGATTCAGAATTTCATGAGTTTTGAGATTGCAGAGGACTAGAGCCTCAATGAATCCATCAGAAACCATCCCTATTACCACTATCAGTCATGCTTCCCAGAAATTGGTTTTCAACTGTATAATTCTTAGCATATTTTTAGGAGAAAGATGCAAAATACATGTTTGTTGTCTTGCTTGAACTGTATTTTGCATGTAAGATGCAGGTGAGTGAAAGCAAGTATACTGTGGTGAAGCAGTTACTGTTAGACAGCTCAAAGAATCATACGCAGTTCCCCTGACTACATCAATTGCTTGTAACAGGTGTTCTCATTTCCATCTAGAGGATCATTTCAAAGGCATCACTCCCTCAGAACCCTCAACGTCCCCGAACAAGTGCTCACTTCTACCTTATAGTTACTGCCATCATTCTACTGTGTTGCGCTCTCTCTTCCAATTTGTTATGCAAACTACCAGATATGGAACAGAATTACAAACTTGCTCCTGATGATTCACTGCTTCCAAAACCAAAATTTCTGGCTGTAGCAAGGAAAGTCCAACGGCCAGCTTTTGGTGTTCTCATGATTTTTATCGTGACTTTGTCGATATTTCCTGGTTTCATAGCAGAAGATCTCTCGTCCAAGTTACTAAAAGATAAGTATCCCGTTTTGCCGATAACAATATACAATGTCGCAGACTTCCCAGGGAAATCTTTAACCACAATATATGTTCTGCAGAGCATTAAGAAGGCAACATGGGGTTGCATTCACAGGTTTGTGTTCTATCCTCTCTTTGCAGCTTGTCTCAATGGACCCAAGTGGCTGGAAACTGAAGTACCCGTGGCAATTCTAACTTCCATGCTCGGAGTGACTAATGGCTTTCTGACAAGTGTTCTCATGATCCTTGCTCCCATGGCAGTATCAGTTTCAGAAGCAGAGTTATCTGCAATTGCAATGGTTGTGTTCCTAGGAATAGGGCTGGTTGGTGGATCAGTTATTGGCTGGTTTTGGATCATTTATGCCTTTTTCGGTCTCTCGGGCTAGTTGGGAACAGATTATATTCACAAGTAAAATTCAAGAACAAAGGTAACAGGAGGTTAGCACTAGTTATAATCGATGGCAATTCCCATTGCATGACATGAATTTAGAGCTATCAATCTTTAGTTTCCCAATCAGCCGCTGATTTCCTGTTCTGTGTGAAAGTATCCTTATCCTCTGTGTTTTGAAGAAGATTAGAGTACTCTTCTTACCCTTTCTAAAGCACAGGCTTAACTCTCCAAATATTCCCATTTGCACTCAATAGGTTGAGCTGCGAGCATAGCTTTTCTGTCGTAGAGCCCCAATACTTGATATGAAGGCAAGCCCTAACAACTCGCGCCTTGGCAAACTGGTAGATCAGGCCCTATTACTCTATAGAAATTTTAACACTCCTAGGACTTGCAAAGTTTGAACAGAAATCAGCTCGTTAAATTATTGAATACAGGGGAAGATAGATAATGATAATTTAACGATTTAATCTATCCAGGCTTTATCATTTCCTTGATTCCTTCAATAATTAAAGGTGAAGCATAAACCCTAAATAAAATTGAAGAGGCAATACATAACATGCTAAACGCGTTGTTATTGTATCTAAAGCATTGGACAGTCTTTTCTGTCCAACCACAACGCTTATCTACAGGGGGGGTACTTGCATGACCAGAGGAAAGGATATTTCAAACTTCAAAGTTTCAGCAAAACTCCAGTATGCAGTGGCAGCAATACCTGCCAGAACAAAAGAACTTTATTGACAAATATATAACAAGCCAAGCAGAAAGTAAGAGAGGTAATGCCACAAAAACTCGTCTTATCTTTCTTTTTTTCTTTCTAAATCAAATTGCTAGACGAGCAAAGCATGGTAATTAAACAACTCAACTGAGCAGCTTAAAAGGTTACTAGCAAAATTGCAAAAAGAAAGGATGTATAAACAAAGGTCAGAAGTTATGTCTAAGCTATGATACAAGGTTTTTGGGAGAGGTGGTGGTCTCAACATGAGGCGGCTAAAGGAGGGAGAGGAGGCTTGGATCCATGGAAAAAGGTTGGCGGTGACAATTTGCTCATATTTTCTCTCTGTTCCTGCTCTCCCTCCTCATCCCCCTCCTCCTCCTCCTCTTCAGCGTCCCAAAGAAACCGAGCATAAGATGCCATCACATAACTGCAGCATCAAAACAAAGACATATTTAAAACTTGGCATCCATCATAACTACAGATACAATGGTAAAGTACAATACTGTAATACTGATAATTGTCTATCCACGTACAATCCTTTTTCCCATCAAACATTGAGATCATGATATAATTCATGTCTGTAAGGTTCCAGCAGCAAATTTTATGGACTCTAAAATCAACAAAGGTGCTTACCAATCATCGGGGGCAGCTTTAACAGCTCGATCGAAATAAGATTCAGCACGAGAAGCATTCTTATGACTCTGCCATATCAAATCAGCATACATTGAAAGAACATCTGCATCATTAGGGTTGGCTAGAATTGCTCTGCCACAGTACTCTTCAGCTTTTACAAAATCCAAACGAATCTGTTCCAATTCCAAAACAATACATTAGAACAATCTTGCCCAACAAGATCTCCTATTCACTTACTAAATCATTCCTAATTTACTCATACTCTTGCCTTTTGTGTTTGAAAATTAATTTTAACGTCTAAAAAACAGTTTTTCTCACGATTCTGTAGCATAGAGTTTCAAAATCTTTATACTTGAAGAATATCCATCACAGTAAATTCCTATTGACAAAGCAAAACTTTCATAAGAAAGGAGCTTTAAAAGCACAAATTTCAGACAAAAATATCCACTGTTGATATACGATTACATTAACTACGCAAGACAGAAACATAGCTTCCCATTTCTTTAAACTTCAAAGAAAATAAAAAAAGAAAAAAGAAAGCAACACAAAACACATTATCTAACCATAACACAAACAAAAAACAAAAAGATTCAAAAACCATGCAAGCAAGAACCTATTGCTATACAGCAAACACGTACCTCTTTCAAGAATCTGGCATAATTTCTGAGAAAAAGAGGATTCCCAGGATTGGCTTCAATCATCGTCTGATAATAAACATCGGTAGTTTCAATCTCCTCATTAGACTCCCGAAACCCTGGTCCTCCATCATCACCAAAATCCGACCCAAAACCACCTCCACCACCACAGAACTTCCCCCCACCACCATCACTACCACCACCCGTCACCAAAACCCCTAACACCCCATTATCACCCTCCCCCTTCTCTCCAACCTCAAACCCTTCAAATAACAACCCACTCTCCCAAAATGACACTTTTTTCTCCACTTCTTCGTCAACTTCCTGGTCAACAGTGATTCCATTCAATATTTTGTTGCTGGGTTCTCTCTTTGGCACTGAGAGGTCCCTTAAATAATTCTTGGAAGATGCTATTTTCACTCTTTCATTAGAATCATGGCCTTGTGAAGAAATGGAAGAAAATGGACCAGAAGATGATGCTGCCAACGAAATGGATCGGGTTCTTTGGATTTGGCGCAAGGATTCAGGTTCTGGAGATGGTTCTTTCGAGTGTGGAGGGATCCATGAATTCAGAATTGGCGTTGATGAGCTCCTAAGAAGCATATTTTTGGCTTTGGATTTCTCAGTCTCTCGAGGCTTGGCATGTCATGTACGTAGAATGTAATCCTCTTATATATAGGAGTAAGGCACCGTTTCATTTTGCGGTTGTAAAGAGTTTTGGCAAAACATTAATTTTTTTTTTAATGTTTTTTAATTATTTTTGGTATCGGGGTTTTAGTGCCTTGTTTGGGGGAAAGGATCTAAAGTTTTCATTTTAGAATTTGTTTTCCTATTTTATGGTTTTCAAAAACCTTTTTTTTTTCTTGAGTTTTGTTATTTTTACATTGTATTCATGCTTTAATTTTTAAATGCAGATATATATGTGTGTGTAGATAGAGAGACACACACCCACCCACCATGATTAGTTGCTTGGTTAATTATTGATCGTGGTTGGTAATTGGCCACTGATAAATCATGTGAGTGATTAATTGTTTAATTTATTTATTAATTTATTCATCCATTGAGTAATTAATTGGTTCATAGTTATGGAAGTCTGTTAACAATTGGGAAGGTGAATTAAGGGTGCATTTGTTTTGTGGCTGCTTATTATCTAAAAAAATCAAATTAATATTTTTATGTAATTTTTTATGATCTTAATGAATTGACATTAAAAATATAAAATAAATATTCTAATAAATTTTCAGTTAAAAATACTTTTAGATAAATATTTTCCATCTTGTTACTAAAAAATTACTAAGTCATCCTGTATTTATCATCCACATTTTATCTTAAACTTTTAAAATATTTTTTTTTTAATATATAAGTCTTGTTTGTTGAAAAACAGTTTTTTAAGTAAAATCATAAAAAATAAATTATTTTTTTATATTTGACAGTATCATAAAAAATAATTTTTAATATTTGATAATGTCATAAAAAATAAAAAATAAAATAACTTATAAATATTTTAGTTCTTTTTCAAGTTTATATATATAACACTGAAAGTACCTGTATGACCACTTATGATCAATATATATATGAGTTAGAAAATGCGTGATTGTTGGGGGAAAATTATTATATTTTATTTTTACATGTATAGCTTGTTTTATAAAATATAAATATATATATTTAACATGAGTATTTTAAATATAATATTATAGACATGTAACTTTTTAAATGTTTTTCAAGTAAATTTTATTTTTAAAACCTCAAAATAATTTTTTAAATTAACGCAAAATCCAAATTAGTTAATGATATTAATTAAGAGTTTGTTTTGTATGATATCATGGAAGGAGAGATATTTGTGGAAGGTTTATTTATATGAGATTTATTTTATGCCTTAAAAAAAGTGTTTTACCAAATTAAGAAGAGGGAAGCACTTTTTTATGGGAAAGATTTATTTTTTTGATTGAAAACTAATTTTTTTGAGTTGCTATTTTCCTCTAAAATAGTTTTATTAAAACAATAAAAAAATAATCTTTTGTTTAAATAGATAAATATTATTTAGATTTCATATCAATTAATTAAAAAAAAATTCTTATTAATTTTAACATGGTTTGACTTTTGTTAGAGTTAGGGATATGAGTTTCACTCAAATATGGTGAATATCAATTTGAATCGTTAAAAAATACATAGACTAAATCAGATTTAGGTTGAATTTGAATAAAACTTGAAGGTTAGAATTGGGGTTTTGAATTGTGTCATGGTTACTACAATGCTTGAGCTCGTACAAAACCTAACCCTGAACAAATAAATCACTTCAAAGGTTTGTTTCTATATACAAAAAATACATGCATACCAAGTTAATTATACGTTAAATAGTTGTAGCTAATAATTGTTTTATACAAAAAATACATGAATATCAAGTTAATTGTATATTAAATAGTTGTAACTGATAATATCTAAGTTTAGATCTTAAATTCGTATTAATTATTTATCTACTCAAAACCTGATCAAATCAGGATCAAGTATCTATATTTATTATATTTATTTTAGTTTGAAATAAGTTTAAATAGTTATTCTAGATTTGAGTCTGAGTTTCAAGTGTAAATAATATAAAACTTGATCTATAGATATTTAATAATATTCATGGTAAGGATTAAAGACCCAATTTATTTATTTATTTATATATTTTAAATTTATTTTACCATGCAGTTATGCTGTGGCTTTCTGACATGTCTTTAACCCAATAGAGCTTTACACATATGGTTATTAATTTGATCCACCGCATATTGTTTATATCCATACCATATATGGAGAAACTAAAGAAAAGACGTGAATAACTATTAATTAACAAAAAAATTAAGGTGAGGATGAGGTGCATTCATTGTAGATGAAGGGTGCTGGAATATAGCTTCCTTTTCTTTTTAATTTTATTTTATAAACTTTTATAATTTATTTCATTTTATTTCTTTATAAAATTATTTTTATAACTTGGATTATAGATTTAAAAGTTTAACCTGTTATTTTTTTATATTATTTTTTAATTTTATATTTTAACATCATATTGATTTATATTTATCTTAATTTATCATTTTATAGAATTAAACTTTGTAATTTATCTTAATTTTTTTATTAGATTTATATTTATTTCATGACTTAAATCACAAGTTTGGTATATTAATTCATGTTGATTCAATATATTGTCATCTTAAAATTTTTAATATTAAATAATATTAATAATTTTTATGATATTTGGTATGTAACTAATATAGTTTTTAAACTCAACATGCCTCAATGAATGAACTAGAGACTCGACTGACTTGGGGTTGAAACCAGATAAGGTTCAAGAAAAAATAAAGAAAGAAAAAACTTACTGCAATCTTGTTGACTTAATAGGTTAACCTGGTAAGACCAAATCAAAAATTTAATTATAATTTGTTGATTTTTGTTTTTTTACTAAAACAAGATTTTTTTATTAAAAAAATTGATTTAAATGATTTTGAAAATTATGTTAACCAATAATATACAATTAGTTATTTTTCAAGATCACTTAAAAGAAACAAGACAGGGGGAAATTCTAAGTTAGATATTTTTATTATTCTTCACGAGTCATAAGTTTTTTTTATATATATTTTTGTTTCTTTAAGAGCTCAAAAAATAATTACTAAAAAGTCACTAATTACATCCCTACCATCACAAAATTATCCAGCAAAATCAAGTCATATTTTTTTATTTTTTACCTGCCAAACAAAGTCTAGGGAACTCCCCCCCATACACGATGCACGGGGCCAACATTCCATCACAGCAGGACCCACTCAAACATGGTCATGTGAGAAAGGACCCGCTACAAACCGTCTGTTCTATTGACGGTCCAGATTCAATATATCACGTGAGGCCACACTGTCTGACTCGCATTTGGTGGCGGCTCATGATAGGGAAACAACGGGGCTTTTCCGCTGTGTTTCAGGGAGCAATGAAAGCCCATAGAAACTTCATGTTCCTACGAATTTGCCACTATACTGTCTGGGAGGCTGCCTTATCATTGCGGGACCCAAGATCGCCAACCAGCACCATGCGGTGGAGCCCATGGCTCGATTCAACGGTGAGTTTTGGTGCTATGAGGTCATGCCAGTCAAGTCATTGTGTGGCTGTCTTTTCAGATTTTTACGGGTCCTATTTGAGGTCCTGCTTTCGTCGCCAAGTGGTGCAAGTGGATGATTGTAGGGGTAAAACAGACAACATACATGAGTAACGATGCACCTAGAGTTTTTTTCCGTCTCCTCTTAATTGTTATCCCATTTTTGGCTTCTATGCGCTGCGTGCGTCGCTCTCGTCGAAACATTGTAGCCTTGTAATTAGGGATAAACAAATAAGAAGTTGACATGTGGCAGCTGTTGTTTGTAGGCGGAGATGCATCGCCTATGAACCAAGCAGCGACAAAAGCTCCCTTCTTGCCGATTTTATCGAATATTTTTCTTTTTTTTTCTGGTAATTTAGCTCAGGAGATTCGATTGTCTTTGAAGTCTTGTTATTAATCTTTGCTTTGCACTTCGATTCAAAATCTAACTAACTTGTCTTATTATTCAAATTAGATCTTCTAAAAAATAATTTTAAATTCTATCAGTTTGGTCGATGAATATGCACTTCGATTCAAAACTTACTTATTATATCTTATACTTCAAACTTAAATTTTAAAATAATAATTTAAAATTAACTCGGTTTAATAAAATTGAATTAGTAAATATTATAATATAAACAAAACTAGCAATATCTAATCCATCTTGTTAATTCTTTTGAAGAGAATAACATTATTTTATTTTATTAAATTATTTTTTAATCAACTTATTCAATATATAATCAAGTATTGAGTTAGATCAACACGTATTAATAACTTTAAGGTGAAATTACTATATTCATTAAAGCCTCTCTCTTTTATTTTTTCATTTAAAGGAGAGGTTTGTGGCAAGAATGTTTAGTAAAGAGAGAATTATATATACATATATATATATATATATTACAAGTCATTAAGAAAAAAAAAACTTGTATGATATCGGTCTATATCAATTCCACGTCGATGTATGGACAAGTCTTAGTTCAAATGATTTTGTGAGTTGAAATAAAAATTATGTTCAGTTTATAATACAAATTATTTGGAAAAAATAAGATTAACGGCAATAACGTGTTTAAAAGTATAACTATAGTTAATTTTTAAAATATATATCAATAATAAATTTTTATTTTTTAAAAATTACCTTGTAAAATCAATATATTAAAAACATATTAATTTAAAGTAAAAAGATTAATTTTTTTAAAATATTTGTAAAACATGGTGTCAAATACACCCCAGAATATAAATAAAAAAATTAAAAAACAAAAAATTAAAAATCATGAACATGAAAAATCTTCTTTATTAAGTTGAGGTATGCCACTCTCACACTCTAGTTTAACCCAGAATGACTTGATAGGATGCTTATCACCAAAGCTAATACCTGACATGGTATATAAAAAGGAGGACGTGAGAAGGAGTGATTCCGGATGATATTAGTCCACTGCATATAATTAATGATGGGAGAAGAGTTTTCAATTTATAGAAAAAGGAGGTTGACAATTGTACAAATACTTCTCCAGCTGTTTTTTTATTTATTTTTAATTATATTTTAAGTGTTTGTTCATTGTTTTGATTTGTTGAAGTTAAAAAAAAATAAAAATTAATGAAAATACTATGTTATTGAAGAAAATGATAGCATATGAATTGAGAATGTGGGAGTACACTTGTGATAGCTAAAGGAGTGCTGGTCTTTAGCGCCTAAGGACAGCGATGGAGTTCGGCAATTTGCATTCTCTTCGATTTTTTTTTTAATAATTAAAAAAGTATTATTTTTATGTAAAAAAAACTCTTTAAGGAACCATTATTACTATAATATTATAATATTAAATAGGCTAAAAATAATAATAGCTAAAACATAGACCAAATGGTAACCACACTAATTTCCAAAGGAGAAATTCTTTGTTCAAGTATATTTCCTTTACAAAAACCATAGATCAAACAACAAAAAGAATATGCATTTTTCTTAAAAGGTAGCGTGTCAAACTATTAAAAGGGTAAATTGATTCTATTTTAGTATCTTGTGTATCAGCACCACCATCATCATCATCCTCCTCCTCCTCCAATGAGAAATCCATCTTGAAATCGAGGAGGAGCCCATGAAGCTACTTCGATCAATCTCTGCGGAGAACAACAGAAGAAACAAATCCAGGCCAGGTAAATTGGGACCTCCGGCAACAATATCCATAAATATTGCTGAACGAAGAAAGGTAATCTTGCAGCATTTGTATCCATGGAAATCTAGTGGTTCCACTGTGGATCGCCAGAGATGAATAGATACGAAAATTCCTGGTAAACCGTGTGAAGGAGATTCGTTGTGATTTGCCAGTAAAAGCCAAGACCTCAAGAAGCACTTTCATGCTGATATTAATACAAACGATCACAACTTTATCAAATCAAGTCGCCCCTGGTTTCCATCATGGAAAGATAAATCTGTCTGGTTCTCTCTTGTCTTGCCAGTAGAATACGAGGAGCCCTGAGGTTCTCAACTTTTCATGTCTCTTCGTGCTGTCCTTGCTACGTCCATTATTCAACCTTCTTCACCCAAAATATCTACAACTTGGATAAAACTAGGATTTCTTATGTTTTTTTCTTAAACTGACAGCACTAAACTAGCCCTACGCTATGAAGGGGTTGGTAGAGAGAACTATTATAAAGAGGAAGCTCGAAAAAACTATGATATTGTCTTGAAAGTCAATAATCCAATTATCTGGTTAAAACATCAACACACCAACTGTCTTAGCCAAAAAAACAAAAAAACCCTAAATCAAGCTAAGTAGAGAGAATAACTAAAACATGAAATTAACTAGAACATAAAAAATAACATCTTCTAAGTTAGGTTTAGATTCTTGATCCAGCAGTCAAATCTAATTTTATAATTGTTTTTATTAGATTTTGTGTTTAATACGTTTTACCTTCTTGGAAGAAGAAGAAGAAGAAGAAGAATCAAGAAAGAAGTATTAAATTATTTGCATGTTTGTCATTATCTTTATAACTAAATAGCACTTGTAATATTAATATTATAATTATGGTGAAATTAAAAAAAAATTAAATTTAAATTGTTTTATTATTTAAGTTAAAATTATAAATACTATTAACAGGAAAGTTAAATTTTTTTTTTCTTGCGAGGGTCCTTGCCAGCCCTTCTACCTCTGCCCCTCCCCTAATTGTAACCTTATTCATTAAACTAAAAAAATCTTATCCAACCTAAATTATAAATTTTAAAAATTTATTCATGTTGATTATATTTATTTTTAATTATCCTTTAATATTATATTTTTTTTAGAATCAAGTTTTGTATTTCTTTTAATGTAAAATTACCTTGATTTTATTGATTTATTTTTCTTTTCTGAATTTCAATATTTAAAAATGAATATATTGTAAATAAAGCTTCATATATATATATATTTAATTTTTTATTAAGTTATTTTAATCTTATATTCATATTCATTAAATGTGTAATTGATTCTATTATTCAACATTGGATGTACTGCAATATTAAAAATTAGATTTTATAACTTTTTTAATTTACTTTCAATAATATTATGTGTATCTTATTATTCGAATCACGAATTTGATAATTTAACATGAGTTGATTTATATATATATATATATATTAATTTAATATATATTTTAATATTATATTGATTAAGAATTAAATTTTATAAATTTTTTTAATTTTTTTTATAGAACTATAATAGTTTCATAATTTCAAGTTAAAAATTTGATAAGTTGATCTAAGTTCATTCTAATATATCATCATTTACCTATTTAAAAAAAAATCATCAAATATATTATCATATCAACATTAAAAAAACATCATCTAATATATATTATATTTTAATTTTATAATTATTTTTTTATTAAAAAATACATTAACTATACTTAAATATATTTTTTACATTAAAAAAATTAAATTCATTTTCAGCATTGCGGTACCAACAATCTAGTTCATTACTAGGTTATGAATTAAATAGCGCATTTCCAATTTATAAGTTATTAAAAACCCGAACCACGACTAACCCAACCCAACCCAACCCAAACCATACCAAACGAACCCAACCCCACCTCCCTCCAGAGCTCCATCCATCTTTAAAAAAATTCCCCAAAAAACACTCCGCACGATCCGTCGGTTTCGTTTCCCGGTAAGATTCGATTCTCGCCTGAATATATGTTTTTACACCCATTAGTAGCATTAATTCCCATCTTAATTTTATTCTTATTATAGGAAAATTCATTCCTCTACCTGTAACAAAACACAGAAATTGACCCATGCAGTTTTGAATATTCGATAATTGAGAGTGAAAATAAAAGAAAGAATGAGCTGATCGTAACTATAATTTATAATGATGAAGAAAGTAACGAGAAAGGTAGGAAAATATGAAGTTGGCCGTACTATTGGTGAAGGAACCTTCGCCAAGGTCAAATTTGCTCAAAATAGAGAAACAGGAGAGAGTGTCGCCATGAAGATTCTTTCTAAATCCGCCATTCTTAAGCACAGAATGGTTGATCAGGTTTCTAATTACTCCTTAATCTCTCTTTTTCTCAATTTTGTTTTCTAGGCTAGTAGGAGGAGGCAAATAAGGTTAAATTTTTGAGTTTGCAGATAAAAAGAGAGATATCGATCATGAAGCTTGTCAGACATCCTTACATAGTTAGGCTGCATGAGGTAGTTATTTTGTTTCTTTTTATAAAATTTTTGTTAGGTATTATTGCTTACTTATTTTGATTGATTGATCGATCGAATTCTAGGTTTTGGCTAGCCGGACGAAGATATATATAATTCTAGAGTTTGTTACTGGAGGAGAATTATTTGATAAAATTGTAAGTTTTTTGAAGATTTTTGTGCAGGAAATGATTGCTGTATTTTTCGTTTTAACGGATAATTAGCTAATAAGTGAAGGGTTTTTGTTGTTGTTGTTGTCTAATGGGGATGGATTGGATTGGATTGGATTATTGGATGATAGGTTCATCAAGGAAGACTTGGGGAGAACGAGTCGAGACGGTATTTTCAGCAGCTTGTTGATGCAGTTGCTCATTGTCATTGCAAGGGTGTGTACCATAGAGACCTGAAGGTGGATATATTGGGTACTTTAGTTGCTTTTTTGACTTCTTTGTTTTGTGATTGGGCCTGCTGTGATTGACTTCTTCTGTTTTTTTTGTAATGTGAAGCCTGAAAATCTTCTTCTTGATGCATTTGGAAATTTGAAGGTTTCCGACTTTGGATTGAGTGCGTTGCCGCAGAAAGTAGGCATATGGCTATCTTACTTTCAATAAAACATACACACATGAGGGCACGCACACCCAAATTTCATCTCTGTCTGACTGTTTTGTCTGTGATTGTTTCTACTTACATGCAGGGGGTTGGACTTCTTCATACAACTTGTGGAACCCCGAATTATGTTGCACCTGAGGTATATTCTCAAGTGGAAAAGAAGAAATATGTTATTTGGTCTCTTGTGCCTTTGCCAATGTTTTCTATTGTATCACAATAATTTTTCCATCTATGCCAATATTTGACACCCTGGACTGTTGTATGGTTTTTATTCCTGAGATGCATTCTATTTCTCTGTTTTTGTTCCTTTGTTCCCTGTTATGGAGAAAGGGTTGCTGTATTCATACATAAGTACAATGCTGTATTTAGCTGAGGATAATATTGATGATGGAAAACTGAACATCACTATGTTTGAGTTGATTGGCTGCTGATCTTTTGAACCTAATTTATTCTCCGTGGAACTTTTTCCTTGCATGGCTCATCTGCAGCTTCACTGTTTCTTATAGAAGGCATTTGCATTTTCATTATTCTCATGTAGTTGAAACACAAATGCAACTTTTTACATTTTTTCCCTGGTGCACTATTGCTCCTCTGTTTTCTTAACACAATTTCTTACAGTAAACGACTGCTTATCAGGTGCTTGGTAACCAAGGTTATGATGGGGCTGCTGCTGATGTGTGGTCATGTGGAGTCATCCTCTTTGTTCTAATGGCTGGATATCTTCCATTTGAGGAGGCAGATCTTCCAACCTTGTACCGAAAGGTTAGCTATCTTTTCTCAGGAGGAATTGAACAAGTGAACAAAGTGCTTTGTATTTGTCAATTAGTTATTCTTTTAAAACTCCCTTATGTGCAATCATTCACCATCTTATTATCGAGTTCTGCAAGGACACTTCTATTCATTACAAAGTGTTCAAAACTTACAGATTGAAAGCTTTTCAAGCAGCCACACTTGTTCTTTTTCTTCACTTGCAGTTCTGTTTGCACAAGTTTTTATCAAGAGCACCTTTTTTGGCTCTTCTGGATACTTGTCCCCACTTGTGTGCCTATAGTTTTATTACTTGTCTTTGGAGGTTTTAGTTCCAAACATGCACTGATACCCTTGCATTTCTCCTAACGTTGCATGGGAATGGTGAAAAAGCCCATGTTCACCTTGTTCCATTCCTGAAAGCATAATCTTGCTTGTTGTGCCAAGTTTTAATTCTTTTTGTAGTTATAATTTCCCCAAGCATAATGTGGCAATTCCTAACTGTGTTTTCTGGTTGATGCATAGATAAATGCTGCGGAATATTCTTGTCCATTTTGGTTTTCCCCTGGGGCGAAAGCATTGATAGATAAGATACTCAATCCCAATCCTAAAACTGTGAGTGTTTTACTTCTTTCTATCCACCTTGTAATTGATCTGGGACATTGCACTGGAATTTAAATGCCTACTTGCAAAACTGTTGTGATCTGAATCACATCATGTCTGAAACTTATTATTAGCCAGGACTTGAATATCAGTTAAGAAAACCTCAGATCCATGAAATTGTATTCATCTGAGAAAATTTGGTTTCCTGTTGCTGCAGCGTATAGGGATTGAGGGAATTAAAAAACATCCATGGTTTCAGAAAAACTATGAGCCTGTTGGACATAGGGAAGACGAGGAAGTGAATTTGGATGATGTTCATGCTGTTTTTGATGACATTGAGGTTGGTATCATCACTTTCAAAAGACTAATGCAAGCTTATCAAATTCTACAGTTGAGTGTATGCTAACATTACAAATGCACTGTAACATGCATCTAATCCAAGCCTACCAAATTCTGAAGTTGAGTGTATGCTAACATTACAAATGCATTGTAACATGCATCATCTGATACACCTTTTTTTCAGTGGGTTCCTTTCTTTATGGTACCGTAATGTTCTATGATGGCCTGCAGACATATTTTTTTTTCTGCCTTTTAAGCTCTTTACTTCTCTTTCTACTTGGTAATTCTTGGAAATACAGGATCAATATGTAGCAGAGCAACTGGAGAACAGTGTAGGTGGTCCTTTGGTAATGAATGCATTTGAGATGATTACCCTGTCTCAAGGGCTGAATCTATCAGCATTGTTCGACAGACGTCAGGTAGTTTCAGTGTTGTGCTGCAATTTATGGACAAATATAGTATCTAGCCTGTTCTAGTGCATAGTTCCGGAGTTGAATTTTGTGCAAGGCTAAGTTAATTTGATAACAGAAAAGCAAACTTTAAGATAGTGTAGACATGATCAAGTGTCACATGTCCTACTTCCTGAACTTTCCATCTGTGAAAATGTTATCTGTGATATCCAGCACCACCATTGCCATTGTAATGGTGAAATATATTAACCTTGTTTATCGTTTTGTACCTTGCTTAATTTCTATGTAGTTGTAACGGTAATTAGATCCTTTCCTTTGGTTCAAGCACTTTCTGATAACATCTCAAAGTGCCTCTATGTGTCTAGGCTGATGGTGCACTTTTCATCTGACAGGATTATATAAAACGACAAACTCGTTTTGTATCACGCAAACCTGCAAAGGATATAATTTCAGCAATTGAAGCAGTTGCAGAATCAATGAATCTCAAGGTCCATACACGAAATTACAAGGTAAAAGTTGATTTGTTATATTTGTATGAAGTCCATTTATTATATTTTTATGAAGTCCCTATTTAACATCATCAGTGACGTTCTTGGTCTTCTGTGCTTTTTTTCTGCCACAAATTGTGTTCTGCATGTGTCCCAGTTTGGTAGTAACTACCAATAAGTTGCCTGTGTGTCTCAAGTAGCTCAATTCTTCTCAAAACTGCATGGTTTAGTTGAGCAATTTCTATGGATATTACCTGGAAACATTTTTTTCACCTTTATCTGAAAATGGGATGTTGTAATGACAAGAGAAGAATTAGAAGTGTTACTCATAAAGAGAAAATACAAACCAGGAAGTAACAAAGCTAATTACACAGGCAAGCTCATGGCGCTACAAAAAAATAGTTGCCAGAAAATTCAGCCACTGAGCTGATCTGGCAACAGCTTAGCGGTTAATGATTTTAGTTCATTGGGTTCTGATGTGTTGGATATCAATATGATTTAATGATCTTTTCTTCATTTCATTTCTATTGACTTCGGGAAAAAAAATAAAAATTCTTACAGACAAGACTTGAAGGAGTATCTGAAAACAAGGCTGGACAATTTGCAGTTGTTCTGGAGGTAACTTCCTAGGTTTCATTTCATATCTCTCTTTCTCCAAATTCTATAATCTGAAAAAACTAGGTGCCATTGGTTTCAGAATAAGAACTATACTAAAATCAGTTGTCATTCATGCTTAGGTTTATGAAGTTGCTCCATCACTTTTCATGGTAGATGCTCGGAAGGCTTCTGGGGAAACTCTTGAATATCACAAGGTGAATTCATTTAAATCCTTAAATCTTTGTCTCGTCATTTAGAAATCAATCAATCACTCCATTTTCTTTGTTTTTAAGATTATGATGATGTTTGCTAACTCTCCATATGCATAAGATGTAGAAGTGATTCTTTGATTCTTCCGTATAATAAATGATAAAAGAGATACTAACCATCTAACCATGGGAAAAGATGGGGTGAAGGGTGAGTTTGATGCCCGCAAATGCATGTGCTATACCTATCAGCAGAAGTTTGTAGAGTAACCTACTGGAATTAAATGTGCAGAATCCAAGGCAACTTAAATAAAATTTCATTTGAGCAATATAGGCTGGTTAGTTCTGAAAAGGGGAAAATGCAGGCTTGTTATATGTTTTTCATTTTTTATTTGTTATTCTATGATCATGTTTGCTATGTCTTATCTCATGGCCTCAGCACAGTATTTTTGGGCTTTCACTGTTAAAATGCACATTCACTGGACCTTATATATGTGCATACGATGTCATATACGGGCTATTTCACATCTGACAACGTATCACAGCCTGTTCTCCATTTGGATCATTTGATGCTCTAATATTAACCTACAAATTGATTAATTTTCAACCCCATTTTCTTATAAATCTAAGAATCCTCCTTCGATATAAATAAACATCTTTCTTATGGATAGCTCACGCATATTATAGAATTTTTCCTTCACCCAGGTATCTGCAGTGAGACAGCTAGCATGATTTTTTGAGTGTTCTCTATCATGATAAGAGTTTAAAGGCCCTTTAATTTGTCGACCTTGGTGGATCAATTTGCTATTGTTGCTACTACACACACACACATTCAGATTTTGTAATAGCACCGAAAGCTATCACTTCATCTATCCTTCAATACTGGCAACACCTATACCATTTACTTTTCTTTGCAGTTCTACAAGAATTTCTGCACTAAGCTAGAAAATATCATCTGGAAACCACCAGAGGGTGCAAAACTTCCTGGCTGCTTCGAACAATGACTTGCTGATCCAGTCTTTTGGGTGTGAAGCAAATCAGTGAGAAGAAGGGCAAAAAGGAAGATAACCCTGCCGACAGAACTGCCAGAAATACGCACTGATGGCATGCCAGTGTACTTGTTCCTGATTCATATATTATAATAATGTTTGTAAATTACAAATGACTTGTCTGATATGAAGTCTATTGTATTTTAGAACTTGAAGGTCGCCCTATTTTTAACCCGTGCTTGCCCCCCTGCCATGTCCTAGAGAGAGAGGCCTGTGTACGTGCACGAGCCCCTCAAAAGCAGGGTCTGGACGTGAAGGAAAATCCTATTGTTCAGGAAAGTCATCAAAGTTCCCCTGTATAGATGCTAGCTTTTCAAATTTATATTGAATCTATTGGGAGTTTTTATTTTTTAAATGAAGATAAGACATATCGATGATTTTTTTTCTTTATATATAAACAATATAAAAAATTAAAATTATTGTCTTTGATCTTTTTCATATTTAGTTAGTATCATAAATTTATTTTTTATTATAAATACGATATATTTTTTAGCTGATAATATAATTCCTTTTGATAGCTCAATCAAAATAAAATTCGATTATTGAAAAATAATTGTGATTTTAATGTATTTTTCTTTTTTTGAAAAAATTCATCCTCGTTCTTAATAAATGAACACACTTCTCAATCTTTATTGAAAAAGAAAGAAAACTGAAAATAAAAAAAGAAAAATATTTTTCTTTGTTAAACCAACCCCCCCTGTATTTTGAAAATAAATACAGCCAGCAGAATCCCTACTCGAAGTTAGCTCCGTTGACACCTTTGCTTCTTCCCTGGACGGTTTACAATCCGTCGTGTATAGGCCCGTGCCAGACAACCCTTCCCTACGTTCTTCCCCTTCTCGCCTGCCTGACCGTCGTCATTGCTTTACATTGCCATGACCATGGCTGTTGACTACGCTTGTCTTCACTCTTCTTCCTCTCCTTTCAATCCATTTCCGTAGATCAGATAGGTCCGTACACGGAACCCTTGGCAATAGTTTTTTAATGGAGGAGATAGTTTTTGGATTTTTGTAATGGTTGAGGAGACAGGTGGGTCCTCTCTTGCATGAGAGGACCCAAGTCTCATTTAGTGCCCGTTTAGAAGTGCATTTTCAGCCGTATTTCAAGGTTTTTTAAAAATATATTTATTTTTAAAAATATTAAATCAATGGCATTTTTAGTATTTTTTATAAATTTAAATTAAAAATAAAAACAATATAAAAATTTATTTTAATATATTTTTAAATAAAAAAATAATTTACAGTACAATGCCAATCACCCCATGTTACTTCACTGTCAATGGAATATTTTGAAATTAGGTGATTTTTGACAAGATATTGCAGGACTGGACGCGTGTAAGACGTCTCGTGTCCTTGACCTTATTCGTTGTTTTGTGTAAACACATTAAAAAAATTATTTTTTATTTTTTATTAATAATTTTTTAATATTTTTATATCGTTTTAAAAATAAAAATTTTAAAATAAAAAAAATATTATTTTAATTTATTTATAAATAAAATATATTTTCAAAACAAATTGCAACCACACCTGTAACCAGAAAGTATGGTGATTCGGAATAAGAAGTGGTATCTAAATAAAAAAAATATTAATTTTATAGCACTCAATTGATTTAATTGATTTGTAATTATTCAATTGATTTAATTTCAAATATAGCTAAGACAACATTAATATTTTATTGTTAAAGAACATAAATATATTATTTTAATAAAAATAATTAATCTATTATTTATTTATATTTATATATAAAAACCAAAGCCGAGCAAACATGAAATAATTGTAGACATAATTAGTGTAGCATGTTTTTCAAGGCATTTAATGGTTGGATGTAGCTTTTCATGATGCCAAAATGTTCAAGATATGACAGTTGCGTATTGGCAGATTCATTAGATAGCCAGACAGATATCAAAGATAGTTGAATGTCCCTGAAGAAAATTACAGAATACCCACTACGACAAGGCAAGCCAGCACCCATATTATACATCTAAGTACTTCTGTCCTGAGAGAGAGAGGGAGGGAGGTGGGTTCCTGGCATGCTAGGGAGAGACTACTGAGGTCTAGCTACATGTAATACTAACATTGATGTATCCTAGGGTAGTATACAAACTTCAAGGTTGAAAGTACTTATCTCCGCATTTGCACTTCCATGAGAGCAGGTAATAGCTTTCATCTCCTTCAGATGAAGGTCCCCTGAAACCGTTTTTATGATGGGGAGGAGTGACCAGAGCAGCCATGCAAGGCTTACAATTAGAGCACCTATTGACACATTGAGGAGGCCTTGAACCCAGAACCATTTTCTTTTGCTTCATATCTTCACTCCCTCTTGAAGGCACTGATGAACCCGCTGCCAAAAAGAAGCACAAACAACACAAGATTGAAACAAGACCGACTTTTGTGAATTCCCTTTTGTTGAATGTAATAGTTAGTTATTTAGCCTAGCAGTGTCCGAAAAACCCAGATCAATTTTTACCTGAGACAGGAGGGAGAAGTATGAGGGAAAAGAAGAGAATCACAATGAATGTAATTCTTATACCATATGAGGAGTCTGTCGCCGAAGCCATGAGTCTTGTCAAATGGGGAAAAAGGAAAAACAGGAGGGAGCTGCAAAGAGATTGGGGGAAACTATTGAAACAATGATATGATTCTCGTTTAAGAACCTGTAGCATTCCATGTTCACATATAATGCAATTGTTTAGTTCAAAAAATACAGTGAATCTGAGTTCGGGGTAAGGCCTGGGGGGTCCCAACGGAGCTGGCCTTGTAGCTTTGTTTTGATGGCTCATTTCAAGCAATAGTTACAATCCTGTTCATGTTTCTGTTTGAATGACTGAAGTTACATTTTTTATCATCTTTTGTTGGTTGACTTGACTCCTTTTTCAGACTATTTAAGTACTTCTGTCATCATCTATTTAACACAAGCAAGCAAATAGTTTAACCCCCAAAGTTAAAAGACACCCCTTTATTTTTCCATCGCCAGACACAAGATTAGCCATTCCTGCTTGATTATTCCACTTGTTTTTGCTTTTAATTTACTTGCCTTTTCCCATTTAAGTTCATGATTCTATGCCTGCGCCCCTCTGATTTCTAACCATCTACAGGAAACAACTTTAGCCCACAGTTTCTCAGGGTGCAGCTTTAACGATCCTGGATTTGATACTTGGGATGGAGGGACCTGGGTTGTGTTTTCTAATAGCAGACAGAAGCATTAATTATTCTTTAGTTTGTGTATATTAACTGTAGTGACATTGTAACTTTGTTTGAGTTATGATGTCTTCACTTGCCTTAATCATCATTCATCAGCAACACAATCCTATCTGATACTGAGGACCATAACAGCTAGGAAGTTAATCCTTGATGCCTGGTACATGCAAGCAACTTAAATGGTGACCAGACACTAGCATGAGACAGCACTAGTGAGGATAGCTCTTAGAGCTAGGAGTGGTAGAAGTATTGGTACAAATTGCTCTCGGTACTCCTAGCATGCATTATTTAGGCCCATTCTACAAGCTAGGCAAGTATCCATCCATGGAGACAAAAAAACAAACAGTAGCCATTTTAAAGGTTTAATTTTTCCGGCTGTGCCTCTACAATGTAGAGTCGCTGTATTTGGTGTACTTACTCTGGTCCTCACTTCCGAATCTTGTTTGGGTATGAAACTATTAAGTAAATGTGATTGCAAGCATTACTCATAGTAGAAATACTCTTTTAACCTTGAAACTTTGATGAAACTTTTGTTGGTGGCATGAACAGTGTTCTCTCTTGTGACTGCCACCACCATGACTGCCTTCCTCTGCAGCAAATCCTGATACCACCTTATCAGGTTTCTGCTTATCTAAGCATTGCCACCACTGCTTCTAACATAATTTTGGTAATCTATAATCAGTACTGCCACCATTTTCCGGAGATCATGGCCATCTTAGATCGGATTTATAGAATTAATGGTGGAGATTTCTGCTTTGATAGTCTTTCAACAGAAATGAATTACACAACGAAAAGGAAATATTACATTTTATTGGAGTAGTTGCGTAGTACAATTCATGTACAAAGAGAAGCCACAGAAACCTGGACTTTGGTGGGTAAAAAAAAAAACACCCGAAAACAAGTTGTCATTGGCAAGGGATGAACCAGCTGCCACCGCCAAAGCCTGCAAATCTGAGGCACCCCAGCATAGAACTGCCCAAAACAAACCACTCTTATGAGAGCGCAAATGAAAGAGAACACACTATGATCACAGAGAAGCACACGATAACCTCAAAACCAACACCGAAGGAGAGATTCGAGCACTGAGACTCTTGGAGAAAACACTTGAAACAATAAAATTTTTCAGCAAACTTCGTAAGATCGGAACAAAGAAAGCTTAGTCAAGACACAAACCATCAAAGGAATGCAAGGCATTAGCTAAAACACCGGGTATGTTACATCCAGCAAAGCACAAGGACCTGAGATGATATGGGAAATGAAGTGGCCACTAGTGTGAATCCGGACTAGAGCTTGGTAACTGTATTCTCAAGAAACCACGGCCATGAAAGGGGAGGCCTCCCATCAATGGGGGAAAAACATTTACCACAAGCTTTCTGTCTGAAGGAAGCCTGCGAAAAAAAATAGAAAAAAAAAAAAGAATGGAGAAGTGATCTGCCAAAGTTCCATGGAAGAAAACCAAGCAGCAGCCACTGATGACGGGCCAAAAACTTTGCTGAACGCTGCTCTACCCGTATAACTAACTACATGAAATTTTATCCTTCTATGTATAGACAAACGGGAGTTCATCAACCTCGTGATCCAGTTCAATGCCTTTGATTACACTGATTTGATTCAGTCAATGAGCATCTGTTTTTCTCCCTGATTATGATAAGATATCACATCTCCACAAGCTCTCTACAAGCAGCTCAACTGTGCTGCTGCTAATTGAACAGCAGTTTTGGAGGTTCAATCCCACCAGGGTCCTGCCCATTTTCTTTAGGCAAGGCAAGATCTTGTTTGATACTTCAGAACATCCTGACAAGGATAGGACTTGAAGATTGAGCTGCTCTGCTCTTGAGAGCATAGTAATGCCAGAATCTGTGACTGCACACTTTGACACATCTAGATCACTGAGAAACAGACAATTTTCAGCAATTGCTAGCAAGCTAGCATCAGTTATCTTTCTGCAACCATCCAGATTCAGCAATTCAAGGGTTCCACCATGTAGCCTAGCCAAGGCTGAAACTACTTCATCGGTCAAACTCAAGCAGCCACTGAGATTCACCTTAACAAGACCTGCCTCGCAACTCTCCAACAGTGGCAGAAGCCCAGCATCTGTAATTCCACAAAGCCCACTTAGGTCAACATGCTGAAGCTGAGGGCACAGCTTCCCTATCATAGCCATGCTGGCACTGCCAAATCCTGGGCAATTTCTGATGGACAAATATCGAAGAGAACTGCAAGGAGAGGACACTGACATTCCGAAAGCCACATCCTTGATTCCCATGCACTTCACAAGACTAAGAGCTTTCAACTTTGCTCCACAGTTCGAAAATGCACCAACGATCCCCGACTGGCTAATCCTGTTACATTCCTCCAATTGCAGGCTCTCAAGAGATCCTGCAGCTTTGGCAAAAGCAACTAACCCGTTATCAGACACAAAGCAACATTTACGGAGGCACATCTGCTTCAGATTCACGGATCCCTTGGCAATAGCTTCAAGACTCACATCTGTTATTCCCCGGCATGAAGTAATTGTCAAAGACATTAATTTCTGCAAACACTTAGCATTACCCATGACCCAAAAGCCCTTCTCACTAACATGCTGGAGACCACTGAGGGCAAGATTTGTAACAGCCTTCCCATAGTGCCCAATTACGGCAAGAGAGAAGTCCGTGATGTTCAAGGCCTGAAGCTTCACCCTTGTCAATACAGAACAAGCAGAAGATAATAGACTTGATACTCCATGATCCCCAACAAGGGGGCAGTCCTTAATAGAGATCGACTGCAACTTGGGGCAAAGCTTTCCGATAGTTTGCAATCCCTCGTTACCAATCTTAGAACAAGATTCAATATTTAAAGAACTCAAATTCGGGCAGTTCTCGGCCACTGCAACCAAACCTTTGTTGGAAATTGAAGGACAGTTGGTAAGGTCAAGCTTCTCAAGCAAATGGCATTCTTTGGCGATCTCAAATAGACCCTCATCACCAACAAAAGGGACGTTCCACAAGGAAAGAGCCCTCAGAGAAGGGCAGCCACGGGCAATTGTTGATAGACCAAGGTTAGTAACCCCACGAGCAGAATTACTTCCCCGGATCAAAAGCTTGCCTAGCCCCCCTCGATTGCTTGTCCCCACAGCAATAGCAGCAAGTCTCACATCTGTTGCTTTCTTTCCTTCCAAGGACCTGGTAAGGTATCCATCACTCTCAACTTCCCTGTTTTCTTCGCAAGACACCATGTCAACATCATTACGAACAGGAGCTCCTGTTTCCTTTTCTTCGGCTGCAGCACTGCTATTGCAAAATTCATTCCTACGGATACTGCTCAAAAGCATAAGCCATTTCTTGGAGACACATGCACATGAACTCCTCTCTTTGCCTTCAGGAACGCGTCTGAAGATCTCAAAAAGGCATTCATCTGGAAGAACTTCAATTGATGGTCGCTTATTCTGTTCAAACCCAGATGATCCAAATAGAAATGGGGCACTAATGCGAGCCCGCTTGCAAGCAGGGCTATATACATCCACACGGGATCCACTTGAATATAATCGACCAAGGTCTGAGGAATTTGCATAGAAAGAGCCCCCAGAATAGATTTCATCATCTCCTGAAAGATCCATCAACAGATCCAATAAGCTAAAGCTATCTAAAAGATTCTATGTAGTTTGCAAAAGATTCAAGATGACAATACTGGAAGCAAGCAGACACAACAAAATTCAAGCTTCGATTTTTATTTCAAATAAATTGAAGCCTCTTACTAGATTTTCCAACAGAAAGACAAATTCTTCAAGGATCTAATCCTCTCATTCAAGAATTCACTAGCAAACCACCAGCAATCCAGCATATCTCCTAAAGTTTCCTCTTTTCCAAAATTTCCATCTAAAAACCTCAAATTAAGCTAAGTAGTTTGCAGACAGATCATGTTTTATCCATTACAGAACAACCAATCAAGAAAGTATTCCAACTTGGTTTCCTTACATACTATTTTCATACCAAGAATCCAATCCTAACAGAAAAGATTATAACATACCTCAAATCAAACACCACCAACCCAACAAACATAATTCAGTTCTAAACCTTAAAAAAGACAAGCAAAAGCCAAAAACACCAAAGAATGGGAAAAAAGAGAACTTACCACTGTAGTTAACAAGAGCAGGCATGACTGAAACAACTGAAAGAAGAAGAAGAAACCTTGTTGATAAACAGCACAAAAACCACACAAACTGAGAACAAGTAACAAGAAACTAATCAGAGTTGAAGCAAGTAAGCTTGAATGCATCACCAAGAGTGGGAAAAAGTAGACAACTTGAAACCCCAACAAAGTAGGGCAAAAAAAGAAAACAATGGAGAGAAAGAAAGAAGAGAAGGGGTCGGTTTTCTTGGCTAGATGTTTGAAAGAAAAGCAGTGCTGTGTCAATAATATATAGTATGAAAGAAGCGAAGAAATGTTAGCAGAAAGAGAGGTTCATTGGCTTTTGCCACCATGCAATGTATCCTTCCTCTTTACTGTTTTATTATTATTCTTTTCTTTCTTTTTGGTCCAATGGTCCACCTCTGCCATTCTTGTATTATTTTATTCTTTCATGATCGTTGTTTTGGGATATTATGACATGGGTTCATGGTTTTTGAAGCAATTCCTCATGAATTCTTCATTGCATGGATATAAAAATGAAGTCACTAAACAAAATTATCTTACAATATTTTTATAGAGCTCGACTTGTCAACTGATAAGTGATAAATGTATCCTTCATATATAATAAATGGTTAATTTTTAAGCTACATGAAGGAACACGAAAATAGAACATAAAAACATATAATATGGAAGAGAAGAACATGAGTGACTCTTCGTAAAAAAGATGCAAATATCACGTTTTTATACTATAAAAAATTAGTTTTATAGTATTATGAGAAAATGATGTAATATTTTAATTAATGTAATGTAATTTATTATAAGATGAGTTTTTCAAGTAAAATCAAGTATTTAATTAATAACATAGACAACTAAGTCTAATTCCTTGTAATTTTGTTGCTTGGAGACCATCAAGGTATACAATAAGCAAATAAAAATAGAGTTTTTTTTTTTCCTTTTAGGTTACAATGAAAATGGTATATTTAAATCCATTTCTATTTTGCGCTAAAACTAAGAATATGTTAGCCAGACAGAGAAATAATAATGTCGGCATATATATTTCTTGCCATCTTGTTTTCTTAACATAGAAAACGAAATATTGCTGGATTAAAATCCCAAGTTAAAGTCACCATAGTTGTAAAAACTGAGTAAAATCTATAATTCAGATTATAAATTAGATAAATTCATTTAATTTGACATGATTAATTTAAAATTCATTGTTATAAAAAGTTTTTATAAAAAAAATAAAACAAATCAAGTTTTATTCATATTTTGATTAGAATATTTTCAGGTCATGAGTTAATATATAAAAAGTTAATCAAATTTATGCAGATCAATTTTCAAAAATAAAAATTAGCCTAGACGGATTACCACATTAAACCGCAGAATTAGGTGAGATTTAAATACAATCCAAGTGACAGGTAAGGTAGTCGGGTTTAAAGGACCAAGTTGTGCAAGAGTACCCATTTTGCAGCTAGCAAAATGTGGATTAATTGTATATGGCCATGGCCAGCATCTAGTGACAGTCATGTCACGTTTCTTCCAGCTTCTCATATTGGACAGCAATGGGACTTGGGATTTGAGAAAATACGACTGGATTTGTCTAACTTTTCACTAATCTTCTCCCTAATCAACCTTGCTTTACAGATTAATAAAACAACTTTAGTAGAGGATATGGACATCATGGGGGGTAATTAAAGGGTTGAATACGTGTGCTTTACTTTTTTTCTGAGTTGACAACTAGCCCGAGCATGAAGAAATATTGTCCACTGATTGGGATAAGATTAGCACTTGGTTTCAAAATAAATGAAAACTTAATTAGAGGAGTATGATTGGCTATAGGTTAAACTCTTATATTTTATGTGCTTCTTTTCTATAAAGTAAAAAGAAAAATTCATTTTATGCAATGGTGTTTTCATCATAGCATTGATTTTTGCAGTGAATTTGATGCTTGCCTTCATCATGAAGTTACAGTACGAGTAGAGCCATGGGGTAATAAATTGTTGAGCGCGCGCGCCTTAGAGGAGTATGATTAGCTAGGTTAAACTCTTATATTTTATGTGCTTCTTTCCTAGAGAGTAAAAAAATAAAAATAAAAATATCATTTTAAGCAATGGTATTTTCATAGCATTAATTTTTGCAGTGAATTTAATGTTTGCCTTCATGGAGTTGCAGTATGAGTACCGCTAGGGGGTATGAAATTGGTGTGTGTGAGTGTGTTATCGGAATTTTTATAGGAGAAAGTCTTTCGAATCATGAAATGGTATAATTTATTATATTGATGGTGCAGTTATAGTTATATAACCAGATATGTAACTAGTGTTTCTTCCTATTTAGATCCTTTATTTTGGTAATGTAAAATAAAAAAAATGTTCAAGCACGCTAACATGTTCTAAAAAGGAAAAAACAAATCAATTACAAGAGTTAAAATACTAGTGGATCGATGATTTCATTTAATAATAATAATAAACATAAAAAAAGTGTTTGCTAAAAAAAATTCTAAAATTCAATTCTAAAATAATCTAATGTTAAAAAATTAAAAATAATAATAAAATAAAGCAACTCAAGTCAATCTAAGATAATAAAATTAGACAAATTTCTTAAGAATAAACTGAAAAGTCAATAATGATCAATCACCAACAATTAAAATGTAAAAGGAAAATATAAAAAAAAATAAACAAAAAAATAAAACTTCAAAAGTAAAGTTATTAAAACTTATAAGTTAGAACATGCTGAAAGAGAACATGTAGAATGCAAAACTGGAAAAACAACGAAGGTTAATTTAAGAAAAACCCAATTTTACAATGATGATTTATTAAGTATAAATAAAATAAAATAAAATAAAAATGAAGTAAAATGTTAAACTTGGGCTTTACTTTATAACACAGTAATTAAACCTAATGAATTAAGATAGAATAGCTCTAATTTTTATATATATAAAAAATAAACTAATATATTTTTTTAAATCAAATTAAGTTTTAATCATATCAATTAGATGAAACTAAATTAATTTTTCTTTAATATTCAGCTCAGGTCAAGGAGAGAATCGTGTAAGTTCTGGTCGATCTCTCGAAATTAGCAAGTCTGATTTATATTGTTTTAGCCAATGATGTTAGCTGGGCTCCCACGATTTCTAATTAAATGGTCATTTCATTGAAAAAAAGAAAAGAAGCCACCTCAACAATAAATCAGCTATGGTTAATTACTCTCAACTTTTAATCATTATAATGTTCTAGTTCTAGAAAGTGTCCACAGAATTCTTATCCACTTGTTAAGATAATAATAATAAAAAAAGGAAAAATATGAAAGCAGAACAGTCAAATGTAGATCTGTCTTAATTTGTCATCGCAATTTTTCATTTCTAGTAAGAAAATCAAAATCAGGCCATGATAGTTATGGTGTTTGATTTTTAATAAAAAATAAAAAAACAAATTAATCAGGTAGAAAACTCGAAAGAACTTCCATCGATCTAGCTAGCTGCCCCAGAAAATTGTAGACTCGCTCAAGTCAACCAGAGCAACCTTACTAGAGCCCGGCAGCACCGGTCAATTTGAGAAATTGATTGGGGTAATTATCGAAATTGTGGCTGACCAAGAAAAAAAACCATAGAAAAGGTGAAAAATGGTGACAAGGGAGCCCATGTTGTCAGGCACCGGTGAATAATATTTTTGGTGCTCTCCTCCTGGACAATTGGTGCAATGAATTTGATTAATGGGCATCGAAAGGGAAGGACACAGGTAGGTCCAACTCAATGTGCAGAAAAAATTAAATCACGCTTTAAATAGCCAAGAGAGGCATAGCAGGCTAAACTCCTAGGAGACTGTGGTTAAGAGTCAATGGATTCTCTCCATGGAGCCTCCTCCTTCCCTGCTGCTGGGGAGAAAAACCAACCTTTTGGTTGTATATATTTATTTCATTTTCAGTCCTCTCCTCCTCGTGATTAATACCATAAAGCAAATATCATAAACATCTATCTATATATCCATGTGTGTGTGTGTGAGTGCACGTATAAAACTCCTTTTTATCAATATGCATGTCTGATACATAAATAAATAAATAAATTATATATGGGTTTATTTTTCATGTTACTCTTATTTTCCCTTTCTTTTTGTTAACAAATATTTCATGTTATCCATTATGGGTATGCATGTGCTTCTTACACGTTGCTATCTGATCACTTAGAGAGATTCCTGATAATTCTATGAATTGGACAACCTCTGACTACTCGATCGGAGGTGGAAGGGGTAGTGTATATTGAGAAGCTCCTTCCATAAATTCATGATACCCGACGAGTCTTGGATTAACTTTTATATCGGTGGCCGGCGGCCCTCAGTTTAAAAACAAAGCATATCGTGTCGTCTTTCAAAATTTAAACTTGAGACTTGTAAATATCAAACTCAAATCTTAATCATTGAAACATTCATGCAATGACAGCTTTGGCATTTAGCTGAATCCTCCTAACGAGCACTTCCAAATGGATCAGATTCATGGGATCATGTAGCATGGTCCACTACCCTTTAAGAATGTAACATCTTATTAGCATGTGATAGAATTGTATATAAAACCATGACATTTGCATTTACATGCTAACCACCATCAAACTTGACCCAACTCGATATATTAATCTAATCTAGTGATTTGTTGATTTAAAATATAAATCAAGCTAGTTAAATTTGTTTTTAACATGTTTAGAAGACTAATTTAATTAAATTTAGATAATTCAGCAGATCAATTCATAACTTGATTAATCTAAGTAAATTCAGGTAAGGCACAATCAGATTAATCTAATGATTTTTTATATTTAAAATGTTTGTCCAAAACAAAATTAATTTAGTTCTTTTTTTTTATTTGTCCCAAACTATATTGTTTTTATAAGAATATGGATTGACATAGATGGTTCGCAAGTTGACGTATACTTTTTGCCTGGTCTGATATTTATGGCTAGATAATTTGATTTTGGACAGAAAGAGGGGAGAGACAAATAAAGGGAAGGTAGAGGTGGTGCATGTATGAAATTTCTGGGGTGCTTTTTTCAGCAGACCATGAAGCGCATTGAATATCATCAGTTGGAATGCATGGGATGAAAATGTGATGGTCCTTGCTGGGAACGTGGGTACGAAAGCGCAATACAAAGGCTGCAGTCATTGGATCTCTTCCAAACCCTGCGATCATTTTCCTTCACGTATTGCATATCTGATATCCTCAGCTGCTAAATATTATACCTAACTTGGTAAGATAAGAAGATATATAGGAGTACGAGAATTCAAATACTGCAAGGAATTAGCAAGATGATCTTACGATTTTCAAATTTTCTTATATTCATGCATTCAAACATTAAATATTCTTCCAAATGATATTTCCACTTATTGTTCAACATGTTCCATTGTTAGGTACATAGATCTTGTGCCAGTCCCGTATTCATTTATGATATAAACAGTCATGCATCAAGTGCATGTACAGCAGAATATATGTCGATATAGTATTCCAGCTTGGGAATTTGGGAAAGTTAAAATTCATGTACGCATCTAGCTATCTTCTCTGTTTTCCACAATCTCTTGCGAGGACGTAGCTGGTAAGGTTACTGCATATGGTGTAGTAGGCGGCACGAATTTGAATTTCGCTAGTATCTTTAGGAGGAGAATGAGGGTGCGTGGAGTTAAGAATTTGAAGCTGGGGGGATGAACATGTGTTTACACACAATGCATGATTGAGATTATTTTTATATAGTATTATAATTTTAATTAACAACTAAGCAGCGGTCATAGTTTAAATCTTATAATTTTTTTAAAAAATTAAAAATTAAATACAAAATAATTGTATCAAGTTGAGATAATTGTATTAAGTTGAGATAGTTTTTTAATAATTATAAACTAAAATATAATTATTTTTATTTTAAAAAGCTAAATTTACATGATTATTTAGTTAAAATGGATATGACATTCATTAATACTAAGTTTCAAGGGGTATTTTGATATTTGAAAAGTCTTGACTCCTATTGGCCCAACCTATAAATGAGAGAAGTTTGAGAAAAAAAAATAAGAATGACATAAATTATATTTTATGATTTTATTTAAAAATTTAAGTTAATGAATTGAATTGATTCTTTGATATGGTATTAGAAACTTGATAACCAAGTGATCTCAAGTTTAGATATCATTATTTCTATTTATTTAATAAAAATTAAAAATAAAATAATATAGACATGTACAAACTTATGCTATTAAATTTAATTGATTCTTTTATATTTATTTTATATATTATATTTTGCTCAGATGGTGGTGCTCTAGATAAATCAAGAGGAGATTTCATTTATAGCTGTTTAATATATCTTTATTATGAAACAAAAAGATTAATTTAGTTTATATCTTCTTTTTTTTCAATCCTTAACATTTATAATTTATGATTCCTATTACTCCATAATGTCAATTTGCAGTGGCATGGTCTTCGGCCATTTTTTTCTCCGTTCCTTCTCTCTGCGCGTCTGATTTTCATAGCTGCAAATATATTGTTTTCTTTCGACCACGTGCATGATCAAGTCGATCTATATATATATTTGTTTTATTTATGTGTGGTGTCCGGGCCAGCTTATAGATACCACGACTAATCCACACAGTCCACTGAACATCCTATAAGTTTAGTGAACAAGTAAGGCACCGCGAGGATGACAGACGTGCATGGTGAGATTTGAACCCTAGGTGCAGAGGAAGGGAACAAACCCCTTCCACCGCTGGGCTAGAACCTCACTTGCAAGTCCATCTATATTTTTTTTTTTAGATTAACGTGGGTGTCCGGGCCAGCTTTCGCGCACCACGACTAATCCCACGGGCCCTGAAGTTAACGACCATGTAAGCCTCCAATGGCCATCATATGAGCAACCAAGGACTCGAACCTGAGACCACAGAGGGAGCAAACCCCTTGATCCCAAGTCCTTATCATTTGGCCACCACTAGATGGTTAGTCCATCTATATTCTTTTTTTTTGTTTTTTTTTTATTTACGTGGGGTGTTCGGACCAGTTTACACGCACCACGACTAATCCCCACGGCCCACTGAATACCCTGCAAACCCAGTAGGCATGTAAGACACTGCGGGGGTGACAGGCGTGCACGGCAGGGCTCAAACCCAGGTGCAGTGGAAGGAGACAAGCCCCTTCCACCGTTAGGTCAAGCCCTAGAATGCAGTCTATCTATATTCTTCATTTGACAGGAGTGCGTTCTTGCTGAAGAAAAGCAGCTGTCAGCACGTCCAATTCTTAATTAAATCTATTTTATAATCTCATGAACCGATCAATCCATTCAATGGATGCTAATGAACAAGTCTGCTGAAACAAGTTGGAGAATCGAGAATTAGATAATTCAATACATGGATTTCTTTTTCGCGTGCAAGTTGAGTGAGCGCTATGGCACTAGTTCTTTGTACTCTTTAAAGGGTTCAATCCATTATTTTAAAACTTGATTTATTTTATTAGTTAATTTATGTTAAATAACTATCTTGAAAACTTAAATAGATTTATATTATTTTTTAACATATTTTTTTAAATAAAAATCTTTTAAACTTGAAATTTACACAGATTCATATTATTTTATGCTTAATTTTTATCAAATAAATAAAAATGATGAAATTCAAACTCATGACCGCTTAGTCATCAAGACTTTGATACCATATCAAAGAACCATCTCAATCTAAAAACTTAAACTGATAAGTGAAACTTTAAGATATGATTTATATTATTTTTTTAATAATTTAACACCTAGTCAACCTAGAATTTAAATGTGCTTATATTAAAAAAATTTAAAAAAAAACGTTATTAATCCAGTAAAAATTCTAAATTGATCCAGCAACCTAATCAAAACATTTTTTTGTTTAAACAACGTTATTAAAATTAAATTAGCTCTAAATCAACCCGTGTCGGGTTTTAAATTGCCCATGGTACTCGTGCAATAAAGTAAAAAAGTTGGGATTAGTCGTGGTGTGCGAAAGCTGGCCCGGATACTCACGTTAATCTAAAAAAAATAAAGTAAAAAAGCGGCAATACAATTGGCATGAATTAACGGTATGCTGCTCAATCCTTGATTTCCAGAGTCTTTGTATATTGCATTACATGACAAAAACTGATGTTGTCTAAATGAGCATAAAACAAACCAATCCAAGTTCCATGCGTGTTTACTCTCTTCTAGTCTTCTTGTTAATTCATTCAAGGAAAGCAGGCCACCGCAAGGGGTAGCAGAACTAGCAGGTTGTAACCGGCCGGCCAATCAAGAAATAAAAGGACGTGCGCGTGTGAAAATAATGAAGTATGGAAGGACATTTGTCTTCAATTATTCGAATGGAGCTGGATGTGAAAAGACTTCTTTGTAAAGGCAGGAGACGAGCACGCTATCCGATCTATTTGAGCACAAGAACTGATCAAGGAATTGACGAGACTTATTGTAGTATTCTAGCATGCATGATACTTCAACAAGTAAAGGAGAGATATCACGGGTTTTAACCGTGTGGAAAACGCTTATTAAAAGTGAGTTTGTCTGAAAAATGCATTAAATTATTACTATTTTTAATGATTTTGATATATCAATATTAAAAATCAAATAAAAATTATTTTTATTTACTTTTTTAAAAAATAAAACAAGCTATGCCATATTACCAAATGCGTTGCGTTTGAATCCCCATGTCCTCTTCTCTGGCGAGGAAAACTTGTCGTCAATTATTTCGACACAATGTGAACTTAGTTGTACGTCAAAACTAGACGTCCTTAAAAAATAGTAGCTTCTTCGACTTTAATTCTCTTTCTTTGCCACAACTTGTTGTTTAATTAATAATTAATTTGCCACTAACCCACTCCCCGCCATTATAGAAATGTATTCGTGATTTGTGGGGTTCTTCGTTGAGCCTTAAACCAAGACTGAACCTAAAGGACTCCATCCCCGAGAATTCATTGATTTTGGATTTCATTTTCTGCAAGGCAAATGATCAGTCAAGCATGTACCACGATGCAAGTAAGCACAAACATAAGATTTAGCAACAAACCACAATTATTAAACCCCACGTAACAAGTAAATCTAAAATCAATCGGTTAGACTTCTTAAAGAAAATCAAATTAATGTTAATTTGATTTACTTAACCTAATCTTAGACTAGAACATGTTTAATAACTTTGGAAAACGACAATTAGGATTTCAAACTGTTCTACGTGGTCTTTTTAAAAGATAGTAAATATCATTGTGGATTTATAGGCGCACGGTTCCTGCATGCCAATCAAGTAGATGAATATTCAACATAGGTTGGCATGTCACCATATCTACATCAATTCTAGGTATAAAAAGAAAGAAAGAAAGAAGGTAATGGCGCTCTCTCGCACTCTTTCTTTCTACACATTTTTTAAACAGTAAATTAAATTAAAAACAATTAGTTTCAAGTGGGTGTAGACGTGGGTCTGGTCCAATATATTATACATGTAGTTTTTTTCTCGGTACATATGAAGTTTTGTGGAATACATTTAGGGTTTTGAATAGATGCCCAGATTCAGTGTAGCCTCCTTTAGCGTTTTATAACGCTAAAAATTGGAATTTAATAATATTTAGTTGATGAACCCTAGTTGTCTGGGTGGATGTATTGGTTCGGGGAAACATACAAAAATGGCATCCAGTTTTACTATTATAATGTTTTGATCTTCAATTCAATGCATTTTTTATTATTATATTGTAATGTTCTTTGAATTGGCCGTATGCATGTGTAAGATCATCTTTAGAAGGCTTAATTTTTCCTTTTGTTTTTTTCCCTTTCCTTTCCAAAATATTAATCTTGAGCATGGATTATACTAGGAGAAATTCTGAATGCCTAAATAAAACGTACGTTATATATAGGAATGATTATATGGGAAATTAAGATAAAAAATAGTAAAGACGGATGAGACATTTTTTATTTATTTTTTATTTTGATAATATAAAAACTTATTCTAAAATTATAGTGCAAAAAAATTATTTTATATTTTTATCTCGATTATGTTTTCACTGTTTCTGATTTTTTCTATACTATTTCTGTTTTTCAATAGCTAGACAATACAGCACAGTGCAATGCTAGTTTCCTTGGAAGTTTGAATCATTAGCTGCAAATAAAATTATTATGTTGAAACAACTAAATTAAGATACCAGCAAGAACACAAAATATATTGAAACAACAAATTAAGCCAAAAATTCGTACATTCTCTGGAAAGAAAAGATTTGAGCTTTGAGCCACGAAAAATTAATATTCTAATAATGAATTATTAAGTAGTATCAGTATCATAGTTTTGGGATCATTCCTAACTATGGAGATTCGCTGGTCTATCAAAATTCATTTAATGCAGCAAAATTCTTGCATCATCTTGTACTAAACATTCATTCTTTAGCTGACAGAGGCAAGCAGTGCAGAGACACGTTGGAAGATGTGTTGAAAAGATTTGTGTTTCATCATTTGATTATATACTATGTTTAGCATGATACTACTAACAAAAACAACGTACTTCATCATCAATGTTTCATTGAATCTGGCGTAGAACCAGAGGAATCAATCTTCTATGAGATTCACGAGCAAGGATTTTCCTTTTCCTTTGTATTAATGATCTCAGTTAAGGATATTCGTGATCTAGCTTTCATGAACAAAGACTAAATATTAGATCATGATATCATCTGCAAAGAATGTACTAGTCTGGCAATGCATATCCCCTATATCAAGCCAACCGACTTGTCCTTTCAAGCTTAAAAAAATAAGAAATTAGGTATGGATGGTTAATTAAACAGGTTAATTTATAAATTAACAGCTTAACTTAAATTTATATTAAAATAATATTTTTTAAATAAAATTAAAAGAATTAGAGTTGATCGGGCTAGTTATCAACTAGGTATAATTGGGTTAACCAAGTTGGTAAATCCAGCTCACCTTTAATTGTTTAGGAGGGAAAAAAAAGTTGTGGAAGTGTGAGGAACAAAGGGGAAGAAGCACAATGTTTAGTCAAGTGGATTTGTTGAACCAGCAGGGGCATTTGGAATGGAAGTGTTCTAGATGACCTCTGGGCATTATGTAGCATCTAATTAGGTTTATTTTTCAATCTCTGTGTTCTAATAGTCCCATCATCTATAGCCATCATTTTTCGTGAAGTTTATCATGCAACTTGATTTTTTTTCCTTTTGTTACAGAATTCATTGTACGATGCATGCATGTATCTCTTTCATTTTACTAGTAGCCACATCTTTTCTTGCTTTTGGTTACCTGGCAAGATCGTGTTAAGTCTGCAAGGCTCGCAGATTTTTCAAAAACAACGGCTGCGGTGGCCATTTACCCGTGAAAGTGTATAAAAATAGTTTAAAAAAAACCTAGCTTTTGGTTTACTTGTACCAACTATTCCTTGTCGACACTCTGGATTTACTTCGAGTTACCCATCTGCAATTTCTTATCTGGTCATCTTCAGTGACTAAAATTAGGAGGATATCACATGAAGAAATCCAAAAACATCTGCAGCCTTGGCCGTTCCTGCCAGGCTTGTTTGAAATGAGCTAGAAACACATCTGATCGGCCTGATAGTGCTATACAGTGGTAATTTTGTGTGGTTTACAGGATGAATTTTAAGCTGGACATCTTCAGATTGATACATTAGGGCTTCTAGACCATCAGATTTTAACAACACATGACAAATGGACTAGGAACCTCTTCACTGGATGCTCAATTGACCGTAATGGAATCTTACTCCGCATGAAAAATGCCCAGCATCGCCCGTGGGCGATTCATCACCATGCTATTTACGATGATTTAAGTGTCGAGTAAGAAGCCAGGTCATGTATAAATCAACGCAGATCCAAGATGCATTCAAGAGAGTGGCTGGTACTGTATTCGGTACACAAGATGCTTTCAACATGGCATTTACAGAACAAGAAAAGGATGGTTATCTGACATTAAATTACAACTGAGTGGAAGCACTTCCTTGGACTTCCTCACTCTCTCTCTATCTCTCTTCTTTTTGTACATGGCTATTTACAAATTACAGAAGATTCTTACGAGTAATAGGAATATATGTGAAAAAGGTGAGACAATCTTCGCAATTGAAATTCATCAATCATACAATCCCTCCTGCTCCCATGCATCCACCAGAAAATCAACCACCTCCTGATAAGTTAAAATCCAATCCGTGGATGTCAAAACTGTACAGTTAGGATGAAATGCTAAAAAAACAGGGGGGGGGGGGGCTGGGGAACCTGACATGCATTAACTTACAGAAAGAGGGATGGGCCGAGGAAAGGGATTTCTGGAACCTAGCAAAACTTCAGTTGCATTCCAGCTGAAAAGATACAGCAGACCAAAATGAGAAAGAAAAAACTGCAGAATGCAAGGAATTTACAAAATCCAACTCTTAAGCTATCCTCAGTTTATCTGTCACCAAAGCACCACGTGCTGATTGTGATATATGAGAACACAACAGAGATTGGAAGCCACAAGAGCAGGCAACCACTAGAAGTGATGATTTTGCACGAGAACAGAAAAAAAGGGTTGCCAAAGAACATTTCTCAATAGCCTCAACTTAGAAAGCTGGAGAACCTCTTATTAATGTTGCCTTTACTGGGTGTTGGAGAAAGCCAGAGCAATTGAATCAAAATAATGAATGTTTAGAAGAAAGAAAACACCTTAATCTGGATTCCCATCTTCGTTGATTTTGGTTCCCAGATGTGCCCCTTCCAACCCATCGAAGCCTTCTCTGTTCCCAGAGAAGGAGACCTGAAAATAACAAAATGTCAATGCCACATGACATGATGAACAGTCAACTAGAACAGATAAGCTGCACCTTACCATGATTTACAAATTCATTATTGCTGCTCACGCTACCAGTGCTGCTACCAAGATTGTGGTTTGATACACTGATTGATGAAATGCTTCTTTGAGACTGAACAGTACTGTTGTCCAAGTCATATGTGCTGGAACTCCAAAAATCATTTGATATGCTAGGTTTATTGACTGCTCGCCCTTGTATTCTCAATCCTTTCGATGGCTCATCCACAGCAATAATTGGCGTGGGTTTAGTGCAGCATCCAAAACAGCCACTGTTCTGTTGCAAACCAAGTTAAAGCATATATATAAAAATGCAAAACACAAAAACAACAAATATTAAGTGTTCGCACCATATGTATGAAAGTTGACAGTAACAATGGTCATAACAAGATAAGAAACATCATACAATCCAATTCACAACCATTAATTTATCGAGGTGCAACAAAACCACAAACATTTGTTCTAGACAGAGCAGGAATAAAGAAGTAAAACTTACATTCACAGGTTTCTTTCTATTTATTGCCACGGAGCTAATGGAAGAAGTTGCTCTAAATAGGGCTAGAACTTAAAGGGCACAAACAAGGATTCATATAGCTGATAATGAGTAGTTTGGGGTAATACTTGATTGGTTTGAGTTGTGTTCATCGACTTTCCACTCTTGAGACGTACCCTAAGGCACAGTTGAAGCACAGAAATAAAAAATTATACAAACAGACCCAAATTACTGCTCGCTTGATTAATTTTATTGGAAAGGAATAAGCAACAACATAATACGATCCATTATCTGGCAATAGATTTCTAACCTTCGAACAGCTATAGTATCATAAACAGTTCTAATTTTAGTTCTCTAGCTACAAGAACTGCCATCTTCCAGCACCCAAATTAACTAAGATGCTTAATACTCTAACCCTTAAACTTTTAGCTAGGTCCCTTCTTGGGTGACTAGAACTCAACCAAAAATGAATTCCATTACAAAAACATAATAACTATAATTTCAACATAAAATCTTTTCTTCTTTCAAGTTTTAAAAATATTATCTATTTAAAAATCCATGCTCTTTGACATAGTTTTCCACAACTGCACACAGAATTTGAATTTAAAGTTTCCAAATTTATGACAACTTCCTTCCTTCAAGCCACCAAAGATCCTCCTCTAACCCAATTTTTCTTTAGATGAAACACTAATCCAAGTCAAAGTTTCCAATTCCCACCACGTCTTCATTAATTCCCACAAAAAAATAAATCAACTTCACCAAAAATAGAGAAGCCACGGGAGTATTTAAAAAAGAAGAAACCATAATTATAAGCCAAAAAGAAACCAAACCCAGTTGTTCTTTTAAGGTTCTCAGCTCAAATTCAAGATCTAACCCTCTTCCAATGGACTCAACACTCATTAGTACCAAACCCAGTAGTCCACAAATGAAAGCCAATCATAACCAAGTAAAGAAACAACGAATGGGTTTCTGAGGACTTACCCCATAAAAGCGAGAAAGTGACCGATCCAAGCAGGCACGGAGCTACTCAATATCACCATTAATTGTTAATGTCGAACTTGGTGGTCGTGGAGACCGAAGAAAAGCCGATTAGTGAATGGTATTAAAGAGGATGACGAGTTACTTAAGTAATTAATGTTGTGGTGTTGGATATTTCTGCTTTTTTTTTTTTAACAGCCATTATTACTTTATAACTGCTAATTAATTCTTTCTACCGCCTTTAGATAAATTTGTTTTATATAATTCTTATGAATTTACTTTTTAAGAATTTATTCGTTTTGATATAATTTTTTCTTACAGCATATATAAAAAATTATTGATATTCTATTTTAAAAAAAAAACAAATTATTATTATTTGTTATATTGGAATCTATAGATTCCAATTTTATATTTTATTGTGATATTTTTTTTATTTGGATCAATTTTTTATCCTTAAAGTTTAGGTGAGTGGGAATTAATTTATTTTAATTTTTGATTTCATGCCATCGCCGCAACTCACTTAAATATTATTATTAATTTTTTTCCTGCCTTGTTGAAGGTTTAATCCTATACATTTTAAATTTTAATTCTTAACTTTAATATTACTATATTGCCAGTTTCCCTTTTCTGATCAAATCTTGAACAAGTAATTCATATAAAAATTAATAAATTAAAAGAAATTAATTCTGTTATATCTGTTAACTTGAAAGTAAAATATATGAGATAAAAGTAAGAAAAAATAAAAAAAAAGTTAGTTTTTTGTTCATTATTTAGTACTAAAGGGTAAAAGTAAAACTTTCTAAAAAGTATAAAGGTAATATTGGAAACTTTTCAAAGTACAGGGGGGCAAGTGTAATATTAAGAAATCTAGGAGGGTAAATATATTGGTTACCCTAATTGCTATTTGTTGATGGCTTTAAATGGTAATAACAATTCAATTCATTCTGAAATGAAAAATTCGATGTTAAATTATCCAAACATGTCAGTTTTTGAATAAAAAATTAGAGCAATGATTTTAGAGCCTCTTTATTCTAGCGGTGCCGTAACACTTTCTAAAAATAATAATAATGTTTTAATGTTTTTTTAACGTTTTAATATACATTAATATTAAAAATAAATTTTAAAAAATAAAAAATATTAATTTAATATATTTCGGGTAACAACCTAACTTAACTTATTATTCATTTTGGATTTTATTTTTTTATAGTTTTATTTCTATTAATGTGAGCCCACATCTAAATTTAACATTTCAAAATGTGATAAATTAATAACCAGTATTCTTAATAAAATAAGTTATTAATTACTCACCCAATATATGACATTTCTAAATAAAAATCATTTTAAACAAATAACCACAATACTGGTAAATAGTTGAAATATTTTTATATTTTAAAAATTATATCCAATAAATTCTTATATATATATATATAATTGTGCCAATCATGTCCTTAATTATTCTTAGTCAAGATATTCAAAGATGGGAGTTCATGTAAAAACTAATTTTAGGAGTAGTGTTGAAATTCACGTGAAAATTTCACTTGATTTAAACAATGCATCACAATTGCAGTTAAAACTTGTTATAAAAAAAACACATGATATTTTTAAAATATAAGATAAATATGTATTATTTGAATTTACGGTTTATTTTAAACATCTTTGTTTGTCATGTATACATTTTATATATAAAAGAAGAATAAATCATGTGTTTGTCTTGCATTTTTGAGTTAATAAGAGAAGAATCGTTAGATTTAAAAAATTAAAGTATAGGTTTTAGTACATGATTTTGAAACTAGCATGGTGGAAACAAATAGAAGACGGAACAAAATTCAATATACATAGAGGCTGTAGTTTTGAACGTTAATGCAATTCGTTATTTTATGCCGGCAATTTGGAAGATTGTCGCTAATGGGAATGCACTGAAACAGCTTGTGGTTCCTGTGGTGGACAGTGCTTCTGTTTCGTCCAATCTTAAAAAAATAGATGGATTAACTGCTGTTCTGACACTTGGATGCCAACAGATTAAATGAAACTAGAGGGGGGCTTCTCTTTATTTGGAGGTGGAAATGTTTTCCTCCTGGAAATATATCTTGCTCGTCGTAATTTTCTTGGTTAGGGTTTTGAGAATGATGAGGCTAAGGTGTTTTTGACAAGTGCAGGCGAGTGTCCTCCAATGACAATAGTCAGAGTGGTTTTCCCCTAGAACTTAGGCTAAGCACATTACTTTTGTTTTCTTCATAACTTCTCTGTACTCTTTAAACATGTTGCCACAATGTCCAGGTTCTAAGTGCCTTTTTAAAAATGCAGGCGGGGCTGCAGTGCAACTAGGAGAATTTCAATCAAAAAGATGGTAGATATGCTTGTATTTAGAAGAGAATAGAGAGCATACTAATTTCAACTGCCAAATCAGACTACAGTTCCGTTTTTCACAATGATCATGCAAACCCGTCTTGAAGAATGCCAAGAATTTCACACAGCAAAAAAACAAAAAAAAAATCTCGTTGTTATGATCTCATTTATTTTTATCGTACAAGTGAAAGAAGCTAGGCCATATCAAAGGCATTTGGAGTTTCTTATACATACGCACGCCATGTACTGCATCAAACAGAGCAATCTAAACCATGAGTGCTAGCACGATCATGGTACCAGATTTGAAAAACGAGTATCAACAACAAAGTGAAAGGAAACAGATTGCTGAAAAAGGTTGAGTGATATAACATTTCCATGAGGCCTAAAACAGATACAATAAGTCAAACATCAACTCCAATTCTGCATCAGCTAATTTCCTTGTTTGAAGAGGAAAGATGAAAGGCTAGCCCTCCATCCATACATGGTTGATGGTTCATACTTTTTGGGTAAGAGAGAAGCCAGGCCTATTCCCGTGCTTTGACTGGGTACAATTCTCGGTGGGGCAGTGGTCTCCGCAGATCTAGGAAAGATATCACCAAGCACATTACTAAATTTCCACAATTATTCAATTACAAACAGTTTTTCATACTGCACCCCAATAAAATCTCAATGTCTAGCATGCCGTATTGGTTCTTACTTTTCATCATAAACTGTTCTCAACTGAAATGTAGTAAAGTGCATGACTTTTTCTCAATGAGTGAAAACAATGATCAAGAATACACCAAGCTTACTTCACAATGATGTGTTCAGTTAAAAATTGACTCTTAAAAAACAACAGAGGAATTTCAACATTGCAATGGCATGAAAGCAAATTGATGGATCATGCATAACTACTTGGGCAAGACTACACTCTCCAGCTCATAAATTAGTTGGTATGCATATAGTGCTAAAGCCGGTAAATATGAGGACAGGATGCCAGTCTCAGTGATTAATATACGGTGCTCTGTCTCCTAGTATTTTTTGTAGGAGGCCATTTGTAACTCAAAGCAGCTCAGAGCCCTTCCACAAGAGTTGCAGAGTATCTTATGATATCTAGGTATTTGTTTTGGTACAGTTATGATATCTTGGGATTGCCAAGCACTATCAATTGATTGATAAGATGGCTTATTTGTGGAAAAAACCACGAGTACAAACAAGGTCAACAAGGACCAAGCCCTTTCAGTTTTCAGATTCTATATACATGCCAGAAGTTCTAAAAGGGAAATCAATCACCAAAACAATATATTTAACTAACAATTTAACCAAAATTCATTCCAAGCATATTGTTTGAAACAAAACTGGCATTCAATGCAAAGAGACAACCAAGTGATTATATGCTTAAGCATCTTAAAAAACATATAACATCCGAAAAAAGGGCATTCAAAATCACAAGGATCTGAAAATAAAAACAAACCAAGTTACAGAGATAGAGAGAGTACACACATGAGGCCATTGTAAGCAAATGTTGCAAAGCCTTGTCGTTGCTTGTGCTTGGGATTAGAGCTACAGATTACATATATCCGTCCACGACGCTTAACTATCTGACAAAACTCACACATCTTTTTCACTGATGACCTCACCTTCATGGCTACTGCAAATACAAATAATCAAGAACCCATCAAAACAAATCCATACTCATCGTTCCATTAACAACAAATTCACCAACCCGCCACAAAAACTGATCTTTTAGCATCTTTAAAGATTAAACAGCCACAAAACCATATCTCAATCTACCCTAACATTTATACGTGATCATAAACACCACCATTGAAAACCAAGGCATGCCCATTCTTTAATTAAGCATTAATGTACCAAAACCATAATTAAAAAAAAAACCCAAACTTTGAGCATCTTCCATTACTAAATTGCAACGAACATCTCTTAATCTACCCTAACCTTTATAAAACACATAACTTTGCATACAATCCTATAACCCCAAGCACTTAATTTGAGGTTTTTAAGAAAATAAAAGGATGGGTCTCATTCATTTTCGATTTCCAATTCCAATTTTGAATGCCAAGTAAAAACTGAAAACCAAGAGCCTAATAGCAATATATTCAAATACACATGAATAAATACAGCACAAAAAAAAAAGCAGAGAGAGAGAGAACCGATTGTGGGGTTGTGACGAAGCGTCTGGAGAATAATGGGTGTGATGAAACCAAACGAATGGGACTGTTGAGGGAGAGAAATGGGAGTGCTTGATATCATTAGAAGACAAGAGAGCCTATAAGGGGTTTGGAGATTTAGGGTTTATAAAGGGCGGTTGTGATTTGTGTTGGAGAGTAGAGGTTAAGTGAGTGTGCTGTGTGTATTATGGAATGACATGTGGCATAGAATTTGAAAAATTAATTTTGAGTAATCTCTATTATGTTAAATAAATTGAAATTATTAATTTTAAAATTAATTCTTTGAATTTTCCAAAGATTAATAATTATTGATTTTAAAAAAAATGTAATTGCTTATTAATTTGATGAAATGAAAATCTTGATCACCTTTTTTTTTTGGTAATACAACTTTTTTCGTCTCATAAAAACTTTTTAATAAGACATCAAATAATAATATACTTAGATATATCTTCTAGTTATTGTATAAAAATAAATTTAAAAAATAAAAATACATATTTTTTATATTTTTTGTTTTAAAAATACATAAATTTATTTCAAATTTGTTTTAAAGACATCTATGTTATGTTTTGCCTTTATTTTTCTAACCAAAATTGTCTCAAAAATATTTGTTTTATATTTTTACCGACTCAACCAAAACACTTTTTGGTTCATTCTATGTAACATTAATCAAACACAATTTTATATCTAAATATTTTATATTTATTGAAATTGGGTGAAATTTCAATTCTAGATAATTAATTACATCGAAACAACAGCTATATCCTGTTTCAACCTCACTCATTAAAAAAAAAACTTAAAAAGACTATAATAAAACATTATGTTCATAAACTCATTGTTCTATGAATTAACAATAATATATATTTTACTTTTTTAAATAAAATTAATTATTTTTTTATAGGAGATAATAAAGTTTTTTAATAATATTTATTTATTATTAGCATATTAATTAAGGGTAAATATATTTTTTAACAATTTGATGGGATAGTAAAACAACTAACTTAAAAATAGCATTTAAGAGCTTTTTGCATTTATTTCTTCTTCTTTTTTAACTTGCATCAATAGGCCTTTTGTCTTTTCATTCTTAGTGTTTTTTTGTTATTATCATCTACTCTGAGCAATTATATAATTTAATAAACATAAATATTATTTTTTTAGAAAATAGTAGATATCTATGCGGATGGATAGTGATTGTGCTTTTATAACAATGTATATAGTATTTTTAGTCATCAAACTCCAATTTCTAAGTATTATTGTAATCTCCTCGATGGCTCTTTCATACCTAGACAGTGCTTATTGTCAACAGTTCTCCAGTTTAGTACTGACAACTTTTTTTTTTCTATGCCTAGCCTTCCTAATTTCCAAGATAGTTCTTTAATTTGGTTTTTCGTTATATTTGATTTTTTTATTACTATTTTTTATTTGAAATAACTTATAAAATTAGATTTTTTTATTAATTTCACTCTTTAATTTTTTTTATATATTAAATTTAGTTCTTGTTCTTTTGAATTTTATTTTTTTATTTGAGATAATTTTTAAATTAATTTTTTTATAATTTCACTATCCTTCTTTTTTTATCAGATCAATTTGATCCTTTTTTTTAATTATTATTTCTTTACTTTAGTAAATTTTTTTAATATTTTTTTTAGTTTTATCTTTTAAAATTAAATTGGTTAGAAATTAAAAATTTTAATTGGGCTCATGTTTAATATTTAATGGATTGTGTGTTTGAAATATTAACTTATGTTTAAGACATTAGTTCGACTCTATATGGTTTTTTTTAACTCATGTTTTTTTTAATCATTTAATATTTTTTTAATTAGAGATTAGACTCGTTATTTTTTTTATTTGCATTCTATAGAATTTTTTACTAATTTTAAAAATAACTCAAGTTATCTTGAATCAATTTATTTCTTGTTCTTTGTTAAATTTAGTTAAAAAAAAATCTCAATGAGCTTTGTTTCGTGCTAGGGCAATATCCGCATAGAAGCAAGAATAAATCTTCGATAAACTTTTATTTCTTCTCCTTTATGTATGATTGACATTTTATTTTTTTATAATTAATTATTATTATCTTTTTTACTGCTTTTATTTATTCTTGATTTTTTTGTTATATTATTAAATTAATTAAGTTTAATGAACTTGATTTTATCAATGACCCGAGTCTCTGAATTTATTTTTTATTTTAAAAAAATGTTACCATAACTTAATTTTTTTTTTATCATATCCTTTATCATATATATATATATATATATATATATATTGAGTTTGCCCATGAAAAAGTGCGTGTGTGTAGACAACACTTCTAATCCAAAAAGCTTAGAACAACATGTTATTATGTTCCAATTAATTTGTTCAAAATTTACGTTAAAATCCAGCATCTCTTGCTCATGCATTGTGTAAATGACAGTTTTTAAAATGAAAAAAAGACATTAAGATTTCCTTTCAAATTGGATTCATATATATATATATATATGGTATTTTTTAGGGGAAGAAAGCGGCCCACGGAAGAGTGGGCAGCATCGCTTTCTCTCGTGTAGCTATGATGCCATTCAAAAAACAACCCAAGAAGAAAAAAAGAAAAAACAGTATTTTATGGATTATTGTCATCACAGGAAAACAAATTGAGCTGAAGGCATCAAAGTAAGGGACCAAGATTATATACTGCTGCAGAAACGAAATCAAAGGGATTGGTTGAAAAATAAAGAAAGAATGATTAACTAGCTGCAGGTCCCTTAGATCATAGGCCAAAGCTACTTGGGTAAAGACAGCTGAATTTGGACAGACTGAGGCTAGAATACGGAATTAGGCCTTTTGATGGCTGTTATTTTATAGGCTATTTCTATTTTTCCATGATTTTACATGAGGAGCCGCCTTGACAAAAGCATCGATTAAAGCCTTAAATTCCTTACCATTCTCAACGAATTGGATTCTTGTTGATCTTATTTATCTAAGATTCCATAGAAAAAGCAAAGTTTCACAAGCATATATAACAATATGAATTCCTTACAATTCTCAACCAAAAAAAAGAGAGAAAAAATGAATTTTTGACGGCCTAAAATAGTAAGTTAGTAAGAAGAACAAAGTTATATTTGGCAAAAAGAAACATTGTTGGCAAATTAGAAACAAAAGCATGAAACTTTCACAATCTTAAGGTAGTTAACTACCGGGTGCCATTGATCATGTGAGGAAACTTCCACCATTTTACTAAAGGCACATCTTGCAAACTCGTTGCAGCTATAAACTTAGTCAATGCTTAACATCACTAATCCTTATCTTCATAGCACCGGCTTTTCACCATTTTATGATTTAATTAGTGAATTAACATATGATATTTAACATGTGAGCAAAGATAATCGGTCTACCCTTCATGCACCTAGCTACCTTTTCCACCAAAGAAAGGGAAATGAGGTCATTTTGTAGCTTATTATAATTGCTAAATCATGTTATTAAGGTATAAAGAACACAGGCGAACATGACTAAATTGAAGTAATGAAAGAATAGTGTCATTTGATTTGTTAGTTCTTGAAAAGAAATGCCTTTCTATCAATAAAAGAAGTATAATGCTAACCAACAGTGAGGTAAGATAGCGAAACACTGTTGGGTGACTCTATTATTATGTATACTATATATGTAGCTAGTTAAAAGAGGCTATTATCAAGCAAAAGCATTGGTTCTTTTGTTGGCCTAATAGAGAGATCCATAGACCACTTAAAAAGAATCCTAGGGTCAAAAATTCTCATCTTTTAGTAATTCTTAAAGAAAATAATTTGTTATATGGTAGATTTTGGTAATTAAAAGGGTGAAGGAGTAGAGTATATATGTGTGAATTCTTTAAATTCAAACCTTCTTCTTTACAATCAAATGGTATTATAAAGTCCTAGTTTTACACACGTTTTGAGATTAATTCTACTCTTTCATTTAATATGTTTGAACCATATATTTTTAAAGGTGTTAAGATATCTTCTTGTCCTACTGCTTAAATCGATGGGGAGAAGGCATATGATATCAAACAAGGCGTCAAAGAGATAGATAGTCAAGAAACATCTAATTAACTATGAGATATGCTTGTGTCATTTGCCTTTATATATTGATGTGGTTTTCTCTTTATTGAATTGTGGAAGGTAAAGTTTAACGAAGCATGTTCAACTCTAATCTTGGAATATTCTACCAATTAGGCACTAGGTTTTTTTAGCTATAAATCTACAGGAGGTTACCTCACTATTAGTGAAGTCTAGAAAAAGAATCCAACATTTTATGAGGTACTTTATCATTAGTTGAAAAATGCACCAAGTTTAATTCACCTTTCTCATTTTATTTATAGCATAAATCAATTTTTTTAATGAAATAATAAGAAAAGTATACTAAGGTCTCATGAATTGAACCAAAAGGTTTTTTTAATGTAAAAAAAAAGTTGAAGTTATAGGAAACTCTTTAAAATTATTATTAAATCTAGTAAGATGATGCAACTTTAAAACCTCTCAACTTAATTTTTGTATAATTTAAGTTTTAAATTAAATTACTTCAGAGTTATCTTGACATAACTTAATTGATTTAAAAGGTTATAGGTTGACCTAACAGGTCGCTCAGGTCTCGACGGATCAATTGCAACCTTAGTTTTCATCTTTTTCAATTGCAACCTTAGTTTTCATCTTTTGAGTCATCTGAATCTCAAGTAAACTTGATGGGCTAAGCTGAATTTGATAATTATAGGTGTGACAATGGTTTGTCGTCGATAATTGATTTTTATTTTCTCTTTCCTCTCCTAAAAAGTACTTGTTGATCCTCTTTATTTTTTATATTTCAATTTCAATCCTTTTTTTATTTCTATTTTCCTTTTGCTCTTTTGTAAAAGTTTTTTTTTTCATTTTAGTCCTTCAATTATAACTTGTCAAATATTATTTTTTTCAACTTGATCCTCATTCTTTTAATTTTCTTCATTTTTTGTTAAATTTCATTTTCTTTTCAATTTAACCCTCCAATTTAAAAAAATTGTTGCCCTCTTATATGTTTCTTTATTTTTTACCTTGATTCTTTTAATTATATATATAGTTTTTATTTTAGATACTTTTATGTAATTGATTTTTATTTTCAATTTTATCTTTCAGGTTTGTTGAAAATTAAGATTCATGGTTTTTTTTTTTATATTTGTGATGCTTTCAATTTAATGACCCATGTATGAGTTTGAAATGTTAATACAAATTGATACCTTTATTTGGGCTCATTTTCTTTTTCAGTTTTATCATTTGGCATTATTTAAAAAAATATATATCTTTGTGATTTTTCTCAATTTCTTTTTATTAGGTTATACTAGTCTCATATCTTAGACAACAATTTTTGCATATTAACTCAGGTTGATTCACCCCTTATTATCAATGTTACATATGTAACGTTAACTCGGGTTGACTCAATTTTATTTTTTTTTGCTTTCTATTCAATTTCATGCTTCCAGTTTTTTTCTATATTATTGTGGAAAAATCTTACTCATTTATCATTTTTGCCTCTTTTTTTATCTTCAAATTAAAATATAATCAACTTATTAAACTTGATTAGGTCTATAACCCAAGTCAATTATTTTTATTATTTATTTTAAACACGTTTGCATCACCTAGGCTACCATTGACTTTTTCTTAATTTTTATTTTAATGATCATTTTTATTTTAATTGATAATTTTTTAATAATTTTTAAATTTATATTCAGTTAATATCCATCCATGGTTTTTTTTTATTTTGCTTATTTAGCCTTTTTTTAATAGAGATTTTTCTTTAAAATGTTTTGTATGTATTTAATTTTTGAAGATATTATTATGGTTCATCAATAATTTTTTTTAAGTTTTATAAAAATGAAATTTAAAAAAAATAAAAAAATATTTATTTTAATATGTACAACCTTCTATGATTTCCCTTCTTTTTATTTCATTCAATCAATTTTATTTTTGTGTCTATTTTTATTATTATTTGATTAAATAACAAAATTAATGTTAATGAATAAAGTCATTGAACACAACTAAATATATGGTCCGTGTTACGAGATCAAATATTTTGATCTTTATTTATATTTTAATTTTTTATTTTAAGTTATTATTAATTATTTTTTTATTTATTAACACAAATAATTTTTTATTTATTTAGTTAAATATATGCATAGATTTTTTTAATTTATATTTATAATTTTTCAATTAAAAAAAGATAAAAGAGGCCTACTTATTCAAATTCTTTTTATTGAAAAAAATAATATCCAACCTCCAACGGAACCCACGTTAAAAGGCTATTAAAATCCGAAGCATTGTTGAGTATATGGTGTTTTCTCGCATCCTATCGATCCACAACAACGATGGAATGCAGAAGAAATTTGATTGGAAAATAATTTAGTGTGGGCTTATAATGTGGTGTGAAGTATGTTTATGAGATTTATTTTTTTAATTGAAAATATTTTAAAAGAATATTTTGGAAAACATATCAGAAAAGAATATTATCCTCTTTTGAAAAACTTATTGAAGCAAGGCTAGCTTCATCATAGGTCTCCAATCAAGTCTAATAGGAACAGTGCAGCCTTCGTATACAGCCCCTTCGGCCATCCATGAGAGAAACATGGTTGGATCTTGAAGCAGCCAGTACTGAAGATCATCTCACATGGGCTGTCCTCTACTCAATTTCCTCTCTCATTGGTTGAGAGCTGCAGTGGTGGAGCTTAGATAAAATTAAGTTTTATATATATATATATATATTACAAGGGCTATGGAAATAAAATAGTTACACAAACCTTTAAGAATTTATTTTTCGTTGCAGGGGTCGGGCCCCCACTTTGTCCCCTGTCTGTCTCCGTCCCTGGAGAGATGCTTGGTCAAAAAACTCAAGTTGGCTAACTAATCTTCTGAAACTCTACAATATCATGGGTGAATCTCCAGACTAGCCAGGGCCTAAGAGAAAAATAACAGAAACGCAGTGCAGGAAGCAAGAGGAGAAGAAACATGTGTCCCGCACACACCATGATGATCTGCCCCACGAGCAAACATGCCTTTGATAGCTTCCAAGATCAAGAATTGGAGAGCCAAGCAAGCTGATATGTAATACAATACCAAAACCAATGCAACCCCAGCAAGATTTTCAGTAGCTCATGTTCTCTTTTGTTTTCTAGAGGGTTTTTTCTGCTTTTACTTCTATACATCTGACATTTTTGCCAGGTGTATTGCAACAATGCTGTGCTCTTTCAAGGCCCGTCTTCTCACTACTATTTTCTTATTAATTATTTCTTCCTAGAATCATTATCTATGTAAGAATATTCAATAGACAAAGAAGAAGAAAAAAAACTATAACACCCTTCATTTCCTTTTTGTTCACTATTATAAATTACGGGGTAAAAAGCATAAATCCCTCCCCTATTTGATTTGTGGGGTGTGCATAGTCATAAACACCCATCGGCATATTCTCCTTGAAGAAATCTGAAACTTAAAGGCTTCTTTGATTTATATATTGGAGAATTTGACTAATACATATTCATTCCCATTTCAAGCCCTTTTCATATTGCTGGATTGAATTATTTAAACCCCACTCAACAACCTTCTGTATGTGGTGTGTGTTAAAGAAGTACTGAGAGGGTCAATGGCTTCTTGGTCTTTGTCTTATCAAACAATGGGTTGCTGAGAGATAAAGTAACGGGCTGACAAGAACAAGAGGAAGCTTCCTAGCTAGCACATGGACGCACGCCTTCTCTACACGTGGTTAGTCATGTGTGTGAAGGGACACACCCCATCGAGTGTTTGAGAGTCCCTTCTGTTCAAGAAAAAAATGGCAAGTGTTTTTTTATTTGTTTGACAAGGACAAGGTAGATGCCGCTAGATCTTGAAGTCGAGAGTTTTCTTTAAGACAAATCAATGTGGGTGTGCCTTTTTTAAGATTCAATGAAAAAATCTAGTCTCAATGATGGTAGAAACACTCTTTAATGTGGTTAAACAAAAAGAAAGTAGATACCCAAACACAAAGATGTTGAAATTTGGAAGCCATTAGAGTTTTGGAATACATGCACGCATCACATCTAATGATGGAGCACAGGTTTCGGTGATGATGGCTTCAAGTGTCATCATCGGCTTCATCCTTTTTGCAAGATTAGTATTGACAATTGGATAAATATACCATATGTTGATGCATCCATGCCCCAATAATCTTGTTATTCTGTATTTTTTTTTCCTCATAATTAGACGATATCATTCATGCCAATAAACAAGCATGCAGGAATTCTCCATTCATTTATACATGCATTAATGAAAAAAAAGGCATCCCCTCGAATAATTTGAGGTAAGGATGGATACGTCATGCAATTATAGGGAAAAATAAAAAAGAAATTATAGTTTTTCAAACCCCAAAACTACCTAAACCGTAGAGAAAAATTGTTTGCATAGAAAACTTGAAACGACCTAATAATGCTCATTTACCTGGTCTTAAGCAAGGAATGATCATGGCATGTGCGTTGACAAAATTCCAGCTCCATCACACAATTAAATTAAAAATTATGTTCATTTAGCTGGTCGTTGATTTGCCATCTGAATCATGGAATCTACAAGTAGTGCATGATTTATCTAGAGACACAGATTAATATGAGGGAAAAGATCATGAATAGAAGCAGAGGAAAAGCCAGATAATATTTCTTGATTTTATTTTTCTTATGAACAAAATCCAAGAACATCACTGACCCTCATCAAAATTACAAACAAGATGCTCCCCCCNGGTCCCCCCCCCCCCCCCCTATATATCCAATTACGATGATCAGAAACGATAACAGGTTGTGGACCCCGCCCTCCCTTTTTTTTGTGTTAAAATTGTATATACAAGGGGGGAAAAAAACTGTGTACAGAGATGAAGAAAAAAAGGAAAGGAAAATTACACATGAAACCACAAAACTTTGTACACAAGAACAATCAATCAACAAGAGTAAGCTAATCTTTGGACCCCACGATCCCTAAGAATCCCATTGTAGAGAGCAGCTCTGTTTGCGGGCATTCTTCTTAGCTGACCATTTTTCTTGAATTCTGTTGATGTTGATGATGAAGAAGAAGAAGAACAAGAATTTTGACCAAGAAAAACGGCTTCATGTTGCCTCCTAAACTCCTCCCCATCCCCTCTTGGATCCACCACATCCTCAGCAAAGCGCACCCTTTTCTTCTTCCCCTTCTTCCTCCCCTCTTCAAGAAACGGAAAAGAAAAGAGCCCCAGCAACCATAAGCCAAGAAAGTAAAAAAATGAACATTTATACACGCAAATTGTGTAAGTTCAATGCATTACAAGATTTTCTTGCTATATTCTTTACCTGATGAGATACAGGACCTTAGAGCTTGTTGTGAAGGCTGGGGAATTTGGTGATGATCACCAGGGAATTGACCAGAAGGAAGGAGTGATTTTTGGAGGCGAAAGGCAAGGACAATTACAGTGCCAGAAACAGCCATGGCTGTGGCAAGGACCACTCCTTGTGAGCAAAGTGAGGAAGACATGGTTGATGAATCAAGAAGGGAACTTGAATAAAGTATGTTATGTGACTTGCAGAATATGAGAGAATATGCTTTGGTAGGGAAGAGAGGAGGGAGGTGGTGTTGTTACCCTTTACATCGGGGGACATGTATAAATAAATATATGGCAGCATAAGGTGAGTGATTAAGGTGTGAATATAATAAATATTCTTTTCTGAGGGAGGTTGGGGGCTCTTTATTTGTTTCAATTTTAGTATGAAACAATTTCCCCCCTTTTTAAAGGTATTTAGACTATTTTTTGGTATCAAAATTAGTTTTTATTTATTTATTTGATATTAACATTAGATTTTGTTTACCGGTTAAGAATGAGTCCTTAATTCATTTTTATTTTTTTTACAACCTTGGATGGGTTTGTATATTTTCATTAAAAATTAAGGAGTGTGAACTGAATAAATTATGTGGGTGGAGTCGTTTACTCTAATGAATTATATTATATTTATAAAACTTGCTTTTCTCTTAATAAATCAGTTCACAACTTAATTAATTATTGAATTTTACTTAAAAACAGTTTTTTTTACTAAAAAAATTCATTTTTTTCAAATATAACTTAAATTAATATGTTAATCCACACATCAAATAACCCAACTGCTAAACCTTAAACCGGGCTGGCTCCGAATAGAATAGAGAGAGAGAGAGAGAGAGAGAGATTTTGGCTTTGACTTTTTGTCTTTGTTATTTCAATTATTTGCTTGTGCATCACACGGCAAGAAAAGTATTTTTTTAGTTGATGTCAGTTTTTTGTTGAGTTGAGAGGACTGGGTGGGGTATATCTTATTGTTTGGTCTCCATTCTAATGAGGAATGGTGGGTGGCGCGTAGCGTCACATTCCAGTCACCACCGGTGGTGGATGGTGAGTGGTGCAATTTTATTTTATTTTATATTTCGTACAAGGTAGCTTGTGGTGCTTGATTATTGACGCCGTTGAAGTCGAGGGAGTTGTTTAAAAATGGTGGGTTTGTTAAGACGGTAATTAATGATGGTTAATGACACCTAGAGATAGCTTAATGAGCTTTTTATCTCCTGAACTGAGCTTAATTAGTTCTGATGGATTGTGAGATTCCATCAATAAATCCTTCACAAGATTTATTGTTCTTGGAGTTTTATGTTTCTCTTTGACTTTTAGCTCTAAAATAATCTATTTTTGGGGTTCAAAACAATGAAGCATTATAATCGTGTTTTATAATTTTTCGTTTAATTAGTAGATAACTAGAGTTGTACTTGTCGTATTCGACACCATTTTTGAATAAAGTCAAGAAAATAATACCACCAAAAAATATTATTAAACTAGATGGAAAAGATTAATTTAAATTAAATTAATTCAATATAAATAAAGTAAAATTTAACTAAGTTAAAATCAAACCACTTTGTCAAAACATAATTTAATTTAATTTTTTTAAATGTTATTGTTGTAACTTAAAAAAAAACTAGAAACAAAATAATATGAATTAAAATGTTTAATTTCAATTCATGAATCATGTTTAATAATCTTATTTACAAGTTGGGAATAAAAAATATTTTTTATTTTGCTCCCTAATTTTTTGTAAATTTACAAACATAATAATTTCTTAGATACTACATATTATTCCAATTCTAATTAGAGATTTAATTTTTTGTTCCCTGAGGATTGAGTTCCATTGGACTCACATCTCTCTCTCTCTCAGAAACACAAACCTCTTGTTATTTTTCTTTTAATGCCAAAGGATTTCAAAACAATTTACATTTTTGTTCAAGATGGCCCCTTTTAAATGCAAGGAATTTCTCTTTGGCTTCCCAATATCCAATTGTTTGCAAACACCATTTTGTTTCTGTCAAGGAGGAGGAGGAGCAAATGGAGCTTGATTATACTTCCATTATGATGGAAGATCCATTAATATAACTATTATGGCAAAGACAGAAGGCTAATTTAAACACAACTAAAGCAAAGAGAGTGTTTTCACGCTTTAAAGGAAGCGATTGCTGGCGGTGCCTCCTGCAGTCATGATCAGCTGGCTACAATGTTCTTCCGGTTAAATGCAAGGCAGCCTCTGTCATCCATGATGTATCAGAGCATCATCCCTTGCCAGAAGAGGGGGGCTACTCTCTCTTAGATGCCTAGCTCATCAGGTTGACAATGACTCTGGAGCAAATGGGATTAGAGTTTGCTTTCCACATTACAATAAGCTAAGGTGATTTATTAATTAATCGATCCTGACTCGTGCCATGGCTTCATGTGAAGGTTAGTTACGGGCTGTCTTCTTTACCACATTATCAAGAAAAGAGGTTGGTTAAAACAATAAAATGAATTGATTTATTAAAAAAGCTCAGTCACACATTCGGATTCCAATAATATTTTACTCCTTTTATTTCTAGAGGGATCTCGAACTTTGAAATGCATTTATTAGATGAATTTACAACATTGAGAAAGAATAGACAGGAATATGAATTATAATTTTACTATATTTATATCATCTTTATCACTCGTAGAATAAAAAAACTTAGATATTTAACTTTTATTAATCGGAGTTTGGATACTCATTATATACATACAAAGAAATTGATTAGGTTTGATTCGAATTTAAATCAAATATATATATAATAATTATTAAAAAACTAGAAATTCATATTGGTTTGAGTCGATGGTTCCGACCTCGGTAAATCGGATGGTTCTGAACTCGATAAACCGGAACTCGTGATCCATGGAAAGAGGAGAATCCAATGGAAGAGCACGTGATTTGGAACTCGGCAGTAATGCTAACAATGCGATAAAAAACAAGACCCCATGATAGAAAATCTTACCAAGAAAAGCAAAAACTCGTATTGGAAAGTGGATCTACAGTGCTTCAACAGCACTCTGATTGATTCCTTCCTTCTCCTTGAAAGAACAATCATGATAATGGCACAAGTATAACGAAAATTTGTCATATGAAGATAGATTGTGATCTTTCATCAACTCAAAGCCACATATTCCATGAATACGAATGAAAATGATATGTTTATGGTTGATATTATGATGTAGGATTTTTTTAATGATGATTTTTATTTAACAATATATTAAAATATTATTTTTACTTTTAATCAAGATATTAAAATCATTATAAAACACGATAAAACATAGTTTAATATCTTTTTAAATTAAATATACCTTTCAAAATACACCCGCATACAATTTTAAATACAAAAAACAAGGGCTCCTGTGGCATCATTGTTGAGAGGATTAGACCTCTGAGATTGAAAGAGAGATCCACTAGGAAAACAGGATTGAATGACAAATTTGCCGACAGTTTTCCACACGATTTTTTGCCTTCCCACCTCCTATGTTGCCCGGAAAATCTTGCTGATGATGAAAGTTTCCAAGCCTAGAGCAATAGTTCTCATCAAGCGTGCTGAGAAAGACTTCTCATCCACCAATTTGATTCTGTCTGTATATGTGTTAACTAGGCACACGGCCGACATCTCAAACTAGGATTACTTGATGGATTTCTTATTATTTTTCTATTAATATACACTACAAGACAAAACGTCTGAGACGACATTTTGGTTCTATAACTTCTCAGGAATAATGTTTTATGTCTAGCGGCCTGCGTGCTTAGATGTTGCAATGGAATGCGTTTCCCAATTTAAGTTGGATTAAAATATTTTATATATATATATATATTATACTAATATATCAAAACCATATAAAAATATCTATAAAAACAAATTTATGCTTTTTTGAAAAGTAAAATAATTTGAAAATAACGCAAAAGCAAACAATTCATGTTACTCTCTTGGAAGAACAAATGGAAAAGATTTCTGATTACTGATTTTCAATTTTAAATATGTACAGGCAACTGTTGACTAGATACAAGGTCATGAATTAGAGAGAATATCTAAGTTGTAAGGATTGAAGGGAGCAGCTCAGATTTTGACCCGAGAACACAAGCCTTGGTGCCAGGGAAAAATTCTGTCCCTTGAAGCTCTGTGAGCTCTCCATTACTGGTAACTCCAATGGGATAAGCAAGCAAATGGCCTGGTAAATCGTCGTCCAATACCTCGGATGAATAGAGGTGCCAATTCTTTTCAGCCATGTGATTCACCTTTCGGACACATTCCAGGCTCTCAGGATGGCAAAAGTTGTCATCAAGCTGGCCTAGGTGTTCATGCCATAATGACATCCTGAAGCCATGAATCTGGCCCCTGGCAGGCTGGTTGGTGGCTAAGTGATATGGTTGGTAGGCTCCCATTGCTATCTCTGTATCTCTCCCTCCATCCATTGATCGTTGGTTAATGTTGGCAGATCCAGTGATTATGTATTCATCATCAACTGCAAAATGTAAGAATATTTGACTTTGGCATGTTGTTATGACATAAAAGTAAACTATCCCTGGAATTCAAAGGACCTGTATGGGTTCAGTTCTGGAAAACACGAGAATGTTCTTAGTTTTCTTTTTACCCAGAAAGGGTCCCATGTTTATCACCCTGGGCAAGTGATGTTCCTCAGAACTTCAATCAATTGTCCAAAAACAATTGGGCAGGTAGAATGAACGATATCGAAAGGGTGGGGAAAAAAGAGGAAGTAGAAGTTTACTAGAAAAGGAGATTTCAGATATTGAAAAGCTCACCGATCATCATCTTGGCATGAACATAGATCATGAACCGCCTAGCTTTCTGAGCTCTGCTGTAATCTGAATTGTGTTCAGGTCTCTCTGAAGGAACATATTCTCCGGGCATCCCTCTCTCGTGTTTGCCAAGGCAAAAGAATGTTAAGTAGTCCTTTGGATTTGCCTCAAGCCCCTTGTCCTGGAGAGCTTCAGCTATATCGTTATACATCATCTCCATCGTCCTCTTTTGCCAGTTCAATATTGCTTGAACGGAACCACTTTCTGGAATGCCCTCTGGCCACATTGGAATGAGAACGTAGACAGAAAATCTCTCTCCAGCTTTAATTTTGCTAACAATCTTTAATGAAAGTTCTTTCGGGATAAGATGCAAAGCACCAACCTCCTCAACCTTTACGTCATTTGATTTCCAGGAAAATGAGCTTCCAAGGAAGTACTGGTTTTCAATGTAAATGAAATTTTTTGCCCGCCGAATGGCATTGATATAAGCATCTTGAATGCTTCTATCAATGACATTATCCTTCCCACAGACGAGTCCGACTCTGGCTGCATCTTCAGGAGCTTCAGGGAAGCCAAAAGCAGCTCCACCATCGATCGACCGAAACAGTTGAACATTCCATGTTTCATGGTCTTCGGGGAGCATAACAGGAGATGGAGGTGTAAGAATGCAGTCAAGTTCTCTTGGTTGAAGAAGCAAGTCCTCCTTACCTTGCTTTCTCCATCTCTGTTCAAAATTGACCAAGACATCCCAAGCAATGGATCCTTCTAACCGACAATGAACGTCATGCCAAGGCTCCCTTGGTCCTCCTTTATGAATTGAGGCACCTGCGAAATTAGGCTGACGAAAATCGTTGTGGTGTATTGTATCCAAAGTCCTGAAAATCGGATGAGATGGAGTGTCATATCTCCCGTCACAAAGGTCAATACCACCAATGAAACTCACGATCCTCCTCTTTGGTAGTTCTCCACCAGGCAATTCACTATCCACCACCAGAGTCTTCTGGTGATGAGTGAACATTGTGAAAATCTCTATGCCTTGTACAAAGCTCTGTCCATCATCAGGGTTACGGGGGCACAATACACAATGAACTTTTGTGTTATGGAAATAACTCCCTGTATCCTCATCATGTGTAGCCATCAATCCATCCCTCTTAAGCAACTTCACTGAAGTTCTGTCATCCCAAACGAGCATCAAAACCCTAACACCTTCGTTGGCCTTTTTCTTCAGTAGCTCACCTAGGATCATGTCTCCTCCTGGTTTTTGCCTCGTTGGGTCCCTTACCAAAGTAATTTTAGTAAATACAGACCACCCTGTGATGTAAATAAGATGCTTTGCATTGAAAATGGCATCGAAGATGTCTTCCCAGCAACGGTGTTGTTCATGAAGCTTGCCCCCAGCTAGAGGGATTTTCGGAACAAATTTATCAGGAACATGAGCATCTTGGTAAAGAGTGACTCTGCAACCACTTCTTTGACTAAAGAATGTGTATGGGACACCTGGAAATTTAGGACTTCCAATCCCTTTAGACCAATAATGGCGTTTAGTGGCATCAAAGAACTGCACTTTTACATGAATCTTTGAACCTTTATGCAGAGGTCTATGGTTTTTATGCAGAATGTCAAGCCATTTATCTACTTCTTTTCCATCTAGGAGTTCAGCGACAGGCAAATAAGCTTTCCCTATCACAACTGCCTCAATAGGATTATCTTCTTTGACGGAGAATATAACATTAGATGTTATATGGGCACAATAAATGTGGAAAGACTCAAACCATTGCGGATCGGAGTGAGGGTGTTCTAACAATCTAGTTCTGCCGACTCTAGCTTCTTCTAAATAAATTCCAGCATATAGTTTACAGAAGCCCTTTCCAAGTCCAACAGTCTTATCAATGTTCTCCAATATCTGCAGGAAACATTATTTACATTTTATGAACTCTGGTTTCTAATTAAATCGGTAGAAAAAAGAATCATATGTTGAGACGAGAACAGAAAAAAATTATGATCAGGAATTATTAGAGAAATAAAGTAATACTCCTATTTTTTTGGAAAACTAGAGTCAGGGAAAGCTGAAACTTCCTGTTCAAATATAATATTTCTTGATCCAAAAAATTGAAAAACTAGTTTTTCAAATTTATACAAAACATATTTAGAGGTTTTCCAAAGTCTTTCTTTACAAGTTTTCCACTATTTTTTAAATGAAAAAAAAAAACATAAACAATCCAATATTTTCATATTTAGTTACTATCATGTGATTTAATTTTTATTATAATTATAATATGAAGATCTTTTTGAGTTAACAATATAACTTTTTCATGATAATTTTTAACTTGAATGGAATAATATTTTGTATTTTATAATTAGATTATTACAAATACAAAATATTAAGATGACTAGTACAAATTATGATTTTGATTTTCTTGTAAAAATAATTTTTATCTTGATATATTTCCTCTTTTTTTTTTGGAACAATTCATCTTCGTTTTCATCAAAGGAACAAGCTTCCCGATTTTCAATTGAAAAAAAAAGCTGGAAAAGAAAAGGAAAATAGTTTTCTATTACAGAACACACCAGGTAATTCACAAAATATTGGAAAAATTTCCTTTCCAACATAATAAAAATCATCATGGAAATAGACTCTAGAAAATCATACACCTAAACATCAAAAGAAGATGCTTAATTTGTCACCTTAAAATAAGTTCAGAATCTGTGTTCCTAAGGCATTAAATCAGCAAGAAGGTCATATGTAAAAACAGGAAGAAGATATATATATTAGGTTGTTTAGCATGGTTAATTTAAGATATAAAACAGTAAAATATCATTTCACAAGATGGAGAACACACCTTTCATCAAGACTTGCTGCAACCTAACGAAAAATATCATTACAAATCTCAGAAGATTAGGAACTTACCTTGCAACAAAACTTGCTGCACCCAGAACCAAAAACCCTACAAGCCTCGTAGATGGTCACGTGAAGGGTTCCATGTAGCAGAACAGGCTCCATTGTTCTGGTAACGTAAAGTGGAAGATTTTGAACGAGTATGAATGATGCCTGACAAGGCACCAATACTCATAGATGACGCCGAAGACCAGGATCAAGAGAAGCTAAATTATGAGAAGAACAATGAATTGTTTACTGCTGTTGTTCTTAACGTGAAGATAAGCAGTGCAAATTCTTTAAACCAAAGTTGAAGCAATAAAAAATAGTGGCAACAATGCTTCAGCAGGTAGCAGGAAGGACATTGGCAAACTCATGCAGAAAGTTGATCTTAATTTAATTTTGCTGATGTTGGCACCAGCTAAACAAGTTGATTAGGCATGAAATATTACAAAGAAACCTTACCTAAACCACAAGTAATTGACTAGTTGTTGATGCATGAAAAAATCTAGTTTAATTATATAGGCTGACCATGCTAATATTAGGACTCGGAAAGGGAAATTGAACTCCAAAAAGAAGATACATTACATTTCTTATTGCTTTGTGAGTTCTCATTGTTATATAATCTGCGCAAGGGAATCCCCTATCCATTTTTGCTTTCTGCAAATCTCTTCACCATAACAGGGTTACGTTTTCTCTGTGTGATATGTTTTCTGCGATCCCTAATTTTGCCTCATTTACTTCGTCAATTAAATGCTATTGACAAAAGTCAATTCCCAAAGTAGAAGCTAACAACGAAGTTTCTCAAACCAGCTGGCTTCCTCTAGACTGAACTACTTTAAATAGACACCTTGCACTTCTTTTAAGCTTCTATAGCTATTGTCTTTTCTTCTAAAATACCCAACAGATGGGATTACTGAACACGTGCTCATTCTTAAGCCGTCATTAAACCCAGTCTATCTCGTAGATTGATTTAAGAAATTCATGACTCGAAACCTGATCCACGCTAGTGTCAAATTGAACCTAAGAAGAAAATTAACCCTGTAAAATCTGGTCGAGCTAGCAAATTTTTAATAACAGAGTTGACTTAGCTAAACTCGGACCAAACCTAACTATATCAACTCCAAAAGATTTACATAAAAAAATAACTAGAAATTCCACTTTAATAAAAATGACTAGTCCGAATTGACTTGGTAATTCATGAGTTAATTTAATGACTTACCAGTTGCCCACCCAGTTCTTTTCTACATCAATCTCTGACGCCGATCTAACAACTATGTTCATAGATATGATAGGGACGGGGCTGTGTAGACTTGTAAAATATGAAAAGGCATGTTCAAAGGTTTTATTATATATGGACCAACCAAAAAGTCAGACTACTTAAAGACTAGTCTTCATTCTGAATCCTGATAACAAAATAAAAATTACCACCAAATGAAATGGATTGTGTTTAGCTAGGCCTGGGCAGTAAGTTGCTATGAACGAATAAAGACAAGAAACTGATCCTACCAATTAAATATGGGACAGGGACACAACTGGCATGGCAAGCCATGGTCTAACAATCTCCTGCTTACAGTAAGCACTGAGTGTTCCTGTTTCAGGTGATCCAAAGTAACGGGATGTGCGCGCAAGTGGACTGGCTAGTCATTGTCAAACGATGTCTAGCAGAAGTAGAGGTCCCCAAGCTTGTCCATTAAAACACGTTCATCACCAGTCGCTTCCTATTGAGAGCTTGTACCATGAATAGCATCCAAAATTAGATTTGATGTTTGTTGTTTGTACTTTATATCATTAACTGCAATAGAGAAGGAATTGGGAAAAAACACTTCGCCAGCCTCCAAGTTCCTATAATCTCTGTCTAGTTTTGTGGTCTTTATTTAAGATCTCAATCCATCTATGATCAAAGTGGCCAGTTATAGTAATTAATCTGAGCCTTTTGATTTTGTTGTGTGACAGCTTAAAAATTAGATAAGCATCAAATATCTAATTTTCTAGTCTTTAACGTTGAGCTGTCGCACAAAATAAATAGTCATATCTTGATTTCTGTTTGTTATTTTTTTGAAATCAAGATATGACTATTTATTTTGTGCGACAACTCAACTTTAAAGACTAGAAAATTAGATGGTTGATACTTATTTCAGCTGAAAAGGATGGAAGGGAAAAACTTCAAGAAAGAAACTCACAGCAATACCTCAATATCTTGTTTGGTCAAATACAGCACTTGTTATGCAAAACAGTTGTATACAAAGAACCATAACAAGTAATTTACAAAGATGTAGAACAGTTGTTATGCAAAACAGTTGTAGGATGAAGTATTTGCAGTTAGATCCTGAGCTACACGGAGAAGGTGTTCAATGTTGATGTCAGGATAGTGCTGTAAAAGCCTCAAGTTAGCTGCAAAATCACCACTCAATAGCCTGCTTTTCGTGCATAATAGCATTGCACAACAGATCCGCAATAGCATATCCTGCACAGATTTGATTTGCATCCCGGCTTCCCGTGAGGAACATTTGTTTAAGTCACCACAAGATATTGGGAAGGAGAGAAAGTGCTAAGTTACGGTTAGCTAGTCTGAACAGAGATTGAGAGGGATTGAGGTACCTGAATCCCGAAAGGATTACTCAAAAGAGAATCCCAGATTCTTAAAATGGATTGGAAGTTGAATTCTTGAGTGAGTAGCAAAGTGATCCACCTGAATGCATAAAATTGTGGCTTAACCTGCTCATTTGAACAGATGGCGTAAGCTTCCAAGATTCACGTCACTTGATCCAAATATGATGAACAGAATCTCAAAGGGCCTTTTAGCATAGTTCCCAGCTAAACAGAAGAAAAGGTACTCACATGGTTGGCCCAAGGCACTCAGAACTATGGAAAGTTTATTTAATTTAACCAACAATTAAGAATTAAATTTGCATCTATCACAATCACATGTGGTTAAGAAAATATTTACCTTGGTTGTGAATTCAAGATGCCTCCACAATTCCTCATCATTTTCTTTCAATAATTCTGCCAAGCGGGAAAGAGTGGAGAGGATGCCAACTGGACTATTATCCAACTGTTGGCAGAAGTGATCCACTGAGTCGCTCAGCAATCGAACAAAACAAGAAAAACTATCTGCTTCTGCATTTACCTGCATAATAGACTAGGGTTGTGAAAAGAATTGCCTTCTGTTTAGGAATGTCTGGTTTTCACCTTTACAGGAATCTTTCAATTCACATTTATTATCCAACTGGCTGGCAAATATGGAAGTATGTGCTGATGAGTGTTATGAAGCTTGTGCCCCATGTTCTATGAATGAAATGTTGTACCTAATAGTATAAATTTCAACCATCCGTACTATCCATTAAAAATCATATGAATCTCTTATGAGACGACAACACCTCTAGAAGTTTTATTAATGTGCCAAAATAGTAAAAAAATAAATAAATAAAAAAGATGAAAAACTAAATGGTAGAAAGGATTCTGGTGAGGAAAAGATTCAGTTGAATGACATTGTGTCTTCATGATTTCAGGATCATGTTATCAACAAGAAATACAAAGATCTAAAGCATAAGAACCAAAAGCAGACTTTATTTCTTACAGCATTCTGTTCATCAGTGTCAGTGCTAAATACATAGAATATTGGCGCCAAGACCTCATTCATGCCTTGAACATAACGAATGGCAGGATTTAGTTTTGCAAATAGAAGAAGAATGTTCCTCATTGCTTCCTGCAGACGGAAAATATATCATAGGATTATGTCAAGACAGAATCCATTCTCATTTACTATTAAACTACAACTGCTACGGCTGCAATGAATACAATTTGTTGTTTTATGCAACTTGTCAAAAGATAAATTTCATCAAGTGGCTGAGGATTTGAGTGAAAAGAGGTTTTCATCAAGGAGAACAAGGACTATGGCTTGCACTATAGCATCAACAAAGACTCAACCAAAAGGAATAGAAATGAAAGAGCAGAAGAGTGGATTAGGGGGCAAGAAATACCCTATTTTTCTTACTGAATGAGGACTCCCCTGAGAAGAACTTCATATCTGGATGTGTGCGCAGCAAATCACGATCAATCTGTTCTGCAATCTCTGTATGCTATATAAATGCAGTGTTGCTCATCAGCTATAACTCAGCACAAGGATTTCCAGGCACCCAAGGATGGTGGAGAATTTTACCTTGAAGTAGTGATGCCAAGCACTGGCCTTAACAATACTCAGGGGGTGATCTCCATGAGAAATTCCTTGTCGCTTAAGTGGTCCAGCGTCATCATGTTCGCCACTCGGCTCAGCAGAAATCATTGCATCTTCTTTTACTCTGTTGTACTCTGACTGTCTAGATTCAATATTTTGATTAGAACATTGAAACCATTAATAACAATAACCCCTGATCACAAGTGAGTGAGAAACTCACCTGTAACTAAACTAAGAAACCAAGTTAAGGTGTGAAGGTAGAGCAGTCAGAAACTTACAGGACTCAGTAGAAGCTCCTCTTTTAGCATAGCATATTTTTGTCTATTCTCGGTTAACTCCTTTTCCCACAAATCATGAGAAGGAGATAAATAACCCAAGAGTAGCTGCCAGAAATTAAGAATTAAGGATGTTCAAGAGTCATATTCAAATAAAAAGAAATATTAAATGATTAAAGCTGTCATTTTTATATGCACGTGATTCAATTTGATCATGATTTGTAGATTATAGATAATTCAATTAACTTTAACATGTAGTCCTATTATTTCATAACAACCCAGTAACTTTATTCTTCTAAGTTTAGTTGTTAGAATAACATATTCTCATCCAGACAGCATTAGCAGTATACATAACTGTTGAGGCAAGGTGATAACACTCTGATCCCCAGCATTCCAAATCATGAACGTGACATACATTGTCAGGAATACCAAATTAGACGTTACTCCTGATAGAAGTGGACCACCAAAATGAACTTGCTTGAGGAGAAGATTCGGAAGGAATCATATCATTTCACTGTTTTTGCTATTCATCAGGAGCTTTTAAGCCCTGAAACTCCTATCGGGTTAGTGCTTCTTTCTGTGAGTTTATTGATTTATGAACAGTGCTTACCTTTTGTAGCTGAGATTTCAGGAACAAAGTGTGAGTGATGCATTAACTGTTCTTACTTTGTGCATTTGAAATTTAGCGTGTTCTATAACCAGTTTGATCATGCTTAAGCTGGAAGGAAGCGGCTGGATATATTAGAGATTTGAAAGCCTCATTGTTATTGCCCTTATTTCATCCTCAACCCCTTCCTTACTTTCTCGAAAAATCTTCAATCCCTTGCTCTCAGGTAGAGTGTTTTTTAGGTTAACAACCAAAGAGAAATTCTATTGTTTCTTGATAATAAGAAAGTGTTGAAGCCAACGCTCAGTATTCTACGGTTCACTAGCTCACAGGTGAGAAGATTAATGGGATACATTTAGTTTCTACAAGGAAAATGGAGCTGCAAACAAGACAAGCTTTCCCTACCATGTTACCAAATCAAATTCTACCCTATCATAACTATGTCTATTGCTTCACATAATTCATCAAACTAATACATTTCCCCACCATATTACCAAACCAAACTCTACTCTGTCGTAGCTATTTCTATTGTTTCCCATAATTTACCAAACTATACCGTCTCTCCCTCAATAACAGGCAACAATCATGGTTTTAGTGACAAATTTCTGTGAGAACTTCTGAATTAACGGAAGAAAATCTTCAGAACTTATTCAATTCTGTAGGCAATTGGTGCATTTCAGTATGATATAAGTGACATTATTATCACTGCAAACTTACCGAACTACTCCGAAAGCTGGCATAGAATCCATATCAAATAATAATAAAATCACTAACCAATAGTACAAACACAATAATCCACCAATAAAAACCATGTACCTTCCAAGCTGTTGCCCTCAATCCTCCTCCATCAGGAAGCCCCGTACTAGCAATCCTCCTTAGCTTTTCCAAATTTATCTCCCTTTGAGAAAGCTAGCCACAGAACAAAATGGAAAGATGAATAATCCATTAACAAGCAAGAAAACAAATGCAGCTTGGCCTAAAATAAAAGATGGCTGAAACAACAAAACCCTAATAAGATATTCTTGTCAAAATAAAAATATGAATATTTATAAATCAAATATAGGTGAAAATCACAAACCACGCATACATTTCTTTCCTTTTTCCCATCATTTTCTCAGCACCAAACACTCCCCAGAAGCCTACCCCTCACCATAAACCTTCTGCTACGACCCAAAAGAATTCTCCCAAAAACTCAACATCAACCCTAAAACCCACATTATAAACTACAAGAAGAAGAAAAACAAGAAAAGAACATTTCACATTCTGACCTCGTAGTCAACATCAGACCTTTTCTCATCAGCTGCAATGACCTCCATGACCGAAACCTGACCCGACCCATCTTTATCGGGTTTCTTTCGGGTTCTAAAAGCATCTTCGTTATCCACATCCGTATCATTAACCAAATCATCAAATTCATAAACATTTTCTTTGTGGCCTAACTCGATCCCAATAGGCTCCATGATCTCAAGCTCCTCGCCGGACTCAAGAACCGGGTCGGACCCTCCATTTTTCATTTCTTTATCATCATAACCAGAGACCAAACCACCGAGCTTGTCAGGGAGCTTGAGCTTGCCATTTTTAAGCATGACAATTGAGTTGGGACTGAGTCAGGGGAGGTGTATCGAGCGAGATGGTTTTGTGGGTCTTTGTTGGTGTTGCAATGGAATGATTTTAGAGGAGTGAGAAGAGAAAAGAGAGTATCTTGATGGGTCATGACTGGGTGATTAACTCGGTGATTAACTCAGTTTTTGTGTTTAGAAGAAGACTGGTAGATGGAACAGTTGATTTTGGGGGTTGAGTTTCTTTAGCCAATGGGAACTTGCCGCGTCGAGTATAACATATTAAGCTGTAGCTTTCTGTTATCCAGTGGAGAAAATTATTATTTTTTTGACAAAAAAGGCAGATTAAATAATTTATTTATTTATTTAGTTCTATTTATTAATGTTTCATAGCAAAAAAGATAAATATAGAAGTGATTAGTTAGAGTAAAAGAGAAAAAACTATAAAATTAATAAGGAAATATATTATTTATATCTCCGTTTTTTAATTTTTGCTAGTAAACGATATTTTATATAAAAATTAAGGGAAAATTGTAATGAATTAAAAAGAATTTAAGAATTAGGAATCAATTTCTATTGAATATTATTGGTGGATTTGCGGGCTTGCATCCACCCAAAAATTGCTGAGTTGGGCCTAGATTAAAAATGGTGTCCAATGAATTAGCGACAAGGTTTATATATATATATATATAGACACACACACACACATAAGGAACAACGACGTAGAATCTTGTCCGATCCAACGAAGAAATACAAATCGACAACTGTACAAATTGACTAGAGGTAATTGAGTTCTCCAGCAAGAACAACCCGTCCTTCGCTAAATGTATTTTCTTCCTCTATTCCTCCATTTAGCAGCAACGACAGAAGAGGAGGAGACAAGGAAAGTCAGCAAATGCTGTGTCGGGACATGGTACTAAACGCCTCTATCAACGCTGTTTTCAGTTCTTTGGCACCAACTGTATAACATTATGGATTCTGGGTAATTCATATAAAAACCTTGAATTGCAGACCATTTTGTATTGATATGTAAAGACCTTCGATTGTAGTCCATTTTGGGTAATTAGATGTGTACCCATATTGCTTTTTGTCCATTAAAATTATTGAATAACAATATGTGGGAATGATAACATATTTTGTTTCAAAACTATCCAAAAATAAAAATCATTGAAAACCTGAAATGCTCTAACCTACTGGATGTTACCTCGAACATATTTTTAAAATTAGTTTTGTTTAAGGACTTAAATTAAAATTTTCAAGAGTTTCGAGGGTATTATGCTATGTATCTTCCACGCACGCCATTGCAATTAGCGAGCAATTTCAAGATTTTAGCAGCTCAAGACATGATTGTGACCATCACATCATCACAAGTCTTGTGCATGGCCATATACATTATAACTTTGATTTGGTAAATTAGTATTTTATGAATTAATAATCTTGATTAAGTAGTTTTTGTTTTTGTTAGATGAACTTGTTGCTGCTGGGAGACCTTTTTCGCTGGGAGATTTTAACTTGTACCTCTTTTACGAATTCAAAGTGAGACCTTCAGATCTCATGACGATTATTTTCACCGAAACAGAACCTATTTCATATAGTAATCTTCATGTCCATCTTCTCACCTGTGAGTTTATTCACAAGACTTCTCTTTAGGCTACAATATCTTATATACAAGATTTTGGCTAATAGTACTGCTAAAATTTTATAGATCCGATCTTTATTACCAGAACTACTATGTCTTTTTTATCTTTTTATAACAACTTTATGGTGTAATCATTTAGAATTTACTTTTTATTTGTTAATCATGTTATTCATGCTTCTACTACACATGTTGACATTGATTATTAATTTATCTGTGACATAGTTGTTAAGAAAGAGATTCAAGTTTATTTCATCTTTTTAGAGAACCAACTAATTGATGTTTTATCAAATTTCTACTTCTTACTTCTTTTATTTATTTTTGTTTCAAGCTTTGAGTAGAATCTTGCTCTTTAACTTCAAAAGTTATATTATAAAAAGAATGTAGTTACTATATATATTTTTTGCATAGTGTATTCTATTATATGGTTGTTATTCCAATAAACTTCAATTACTATTTATACAATTATATTTCTCATCCAATTCTAACTGATAAAATTAATTTTTATTTAGGTAGCTCAAGTTTAAAAATTATATATATATATGTATATAATCATTGAAATGATAAAAAAAATAGTTATTATTTCAAAGACTATCTAACATTATTAATTTTAAAACCCAAATAAAGGGTTAATTTAGATGAAGATCAACCGAATAAATTAATAAAAAAAATTAAATATAATCAAAATAATATTGTTTTGACTAATATTTAAAAAAAATATTATATTTTATTCATAATAATAAAATTATATTTTTTACTAGTTATACCAAGTCGAATTTTTTCTCGATTCTTTCCGATTTCTTCTTTAATCTAAACCCATTTAGGTTTTGAGTTGAAGTATCTAAATAGCCACCCATTTTTTATAAGAATGATATTTATATTTATAATATGATACCTGCAAGCCAATCATGTTTTATTACAGTGATATTTATTTTTATAATATGATACCTGAGTAGTTAGCTAATGATCATATATCACTAATTAACTACATTGCGATGCCAATTAAAGTAGTAATGGAAATTAAATTAGACAAAAAGGTTGGTGACCACAGAACACATCTACATAAGCTGAGGCTCTTTTAGCTCCACGTCGATCGTTAGGGTTTGGCTGTGGTTCCACACTTCATGAATGTCGGCCCCGCCTGTAATTGTGGCATTATTATCGGAGAAGATCATATTTATTTGCAATCAATAATTACTTTTCATTGATATGCATCTTTTAGGTCCCCCCCCCACCCCGGCTACCCATCTCGTTGATTATGTAAACTAGAAATCATGACAATTGATGTTGTTTTTGAGATCTAAGGTCCCGTGAAAGAGTGGTTATAGTGTAGATTGTTTTTATCTTGAAAATACATTAAAATATTATTTCAGTTTTTCTCTTACACCAACCGGCTAAAATTAAAAAAAAATATTTTTTTAAAAAAAATAAACTTCTAAAAACAACAGCATTCTTAAAAGAACACCCACCAAACACGGCTTTATTTCCCTGTCTATATATCATGGAGTCTTCTCTAGTACATGCATCAGATTACTATAAATCAAAGACTTATTTGAAAATGTTAGGAGCTTAGTTAACAACATACTTTTAGAAATCATTTTTAATGGATATAATGTAGATATTTATTAGGAGCCAGTTTTTTTCTAAATAAGGTTATGACTTTCTTTTTGATGGAGTACCGGAATAGCGGCTTGGTTATTAATTTCATTAAAATCTCCCATATGTTAATTAATACTTTCAGTTAGGTCATGTGCACCATAAGAATCCAAATTTTTTTTAAACCATAGGCCAGTATTTACATACATGAGATCATAGATAGTGCGCATTGATTATTAATTAAACCTTTTTTACTAGATCTATGCATGCTTAATTCAATGAGAAACCTTTTGAAGTATTTTATAAAAGGTTAGCTATAATTTATTTAATTCAAAAGGAATAAGGAATTTTTTTCCAATTCCAAATTACTTAACCTACACGTTGTGTGGAAGAAAGAAATGTTCAAGTAATGCTAGTATTTTTAAAGAAATAAAAAGAAATGAAGTAGAACACTTCACTAGGTTTAATAAGCCCATTTAAAATAATAATATGATAAAAAATATAGAAAATAAATAAATCAATAAAAAAACAATAATTAACTATAAAAAATAAAACATTAATATCATATCTGGAAAAAAAATAGTTTGTCTAAAACTCATCATTATTTTCTCTTGAACACTATCTCACCATCAAAAAGAGTTTACTAGGATGGTTCCAACGTTACCATAGAGATAGCACAATAACACCAAAAAAAAGTTGCATGTGCAGTGAAAGCAACAACATGAAAGATAAATCAAATAAAATATCACGAGGTGAGCATCCAATATTTATATTTAATCAATTTAATTTAATTCAAAAACAAAATCTCTTTTAAAAAATAAATTTAATAAAAAACAATAATTAAAAAGATCCAAGAAAACATGAGGTTATTTTCAAAATCAGTAAAAAAACCTGCATGAAGCAAATAAAAGGAATAACTAAGCCGATCTCCAATTAAATAAACATTAAAAGATGAATCTAAAAAAAATACTTAAGCTTTTTTTCAACAAAATCAAAACCATACAGATACCCTAAACTTGAGTTAATATTCTAAACCCATAACCTATTAAATCTTAGATCTGGATTCAATTAAGAATCTCAATTCTCAATTATTTTAATATTAAATCATTAAAAAAATTTAATTTTAAAAAATATCAAATAAAAAAATAACAAGACCCAATTTTTAATTAAATAAATATTGAAAAATAAAACTGAAAAAACTTGAGCTTTAAAAAAAAAAGATCATAAACTTGAGTTAATATCCCAAACTCTCAATCATTAAATCTAAAAACTAAGCTCAATTAAGAATTTCAATTATTAAAATATTTAATATTGCATGATGAAATTAGAAAAAAAATTAAAGCATTGAACAAAGTAAAAAAAATCAAAATAATAAGAATCAAATTTGATAGGAAAACAAAATTTGAAAGGGGATAAATCATGAAAATATCAATTTTAAAAATGATCTAAAATAAAAAATAATGATCAAAAGAATGAGGATTAGATTAAACATGTAAAAAAATTGGAGGATGAAATTGAGACAAAATCTAATTTTATAAATTATCTGAAATAAAACAATTAATAATCAAAAGAATATAGACCAAATCAAAAGGAAAAACAAAAGTGAAGGACTACTTTAAAAATTTAAAAGGCTAGGTATAGAAATCGAGGAGAATAGAAAAAAAAATAAAAGAGAAAGAAGTCATCAACACTAAACCAAAAATCAATTCAACACATATCATAGAGGCATGGATGGTTGTCAATGTGATTCCAGTATATCATTCTAGAAGTAAGTATTTGATAATTAGACAATATTATCCTAAAAACATAACTGTCACATATGTTTTGACACATGCAATGTAAGTGATAATTAAAATTTTTAATATTGTTTATATTTATTAAATTGCTAAATCATCTCTAAATAAATATGATAATTAAAAAAAATCAAGATTAAAAAATAAAAATATCTTTCAATATAAGTTAAAAAAAAAGTGCTAAGAAAGGAGGAGGATTGAGAGATTTTTTGATGTACAATTTATTCTTCTTTTTATTTCAAAAAATTGCTAAGAAAGGAGGCGGGAAGGGCCTGCATGCGGAGGACAGCATTTCAAAAAAAGCGTGACAACTGACAAGGATTAGCATCACCTTCTACTTCCACGGTAATTTTCATCACACCAATGTTGCTCTCCTTTCGCCATTAATAGGTTGGTAGGTTATCTCCATCACACGAGTTCATTAATTTTTTTAACATGAAAAATATCAAAATCATATAAATTTTAAAATTTAAGATTTAAGATTTTTATCATTGATTTAAAATAAAAAAATCAAATTAATTTTAATAAATTTATTAAATTCATAACTCAAAATATGATATCAGGATAACTCTATAAAAAAATAAAAAGATAAAGAATATTAATTTTTATCAAATATACAATGATGAGTGAAATAAAAAATAAAAAAACCAATATTAATCTGATCTAACTTTTCAAACATATGATACGGATTATTATGAGAATAGATCATAGCATAAAAGATAAATATAAAATATAAAATTTCCAGCCATTCAAAATAATAGAGATGAACCCGAAAATAATTTAAAAAATATTAAGAAAGAAAAAAAATATAGATTTTAAAAGAATAAAAATTAAATTTGATAAAAAAATCAAATAATAATAATAACCATAAAAACCAATTTCAATTGAGAAAAACATAAAAACTAAAACTAAAAATAACCATAAAAAATATCAAATTTAATATAAAAATCAAATATTAATAGATAAAATAAGATAAAAATAAGTCAATAAACATGGACGAAGGCAGGGGGCAAGCAGGGCACCCCTAAGACATTTTAAATACACAAATGCTGAGAGATTAAGAATAGTTAAACCGACTATTATGCATGAAAAGGAAAAAATCACAACACATATTTATATAAAAAAAATTAAACTTTAAAAATTGGTTTCAGCACCAAAATAAAAACCAAAGATAGAAAATTCTCCTGGAACACAATAGAATTAAGTAATTAAGTCTGAGCTGGAGGTGTTATGTTTTTTATTTTAAAAAGGTGGCCTTATTAACATTAAATGTAACTTTACTTTTAATTTTTTATTTACTATTAACTTATGTAAAAAGAAAAAATATAAGATTATTATTTTGTGTAGTTCTGATATAAATTTTATAGCTGATAAAAACACAAATCATAAGTAAAAGGTTTTTTTATAAAAAGATTGTAGTAGAACCACCAATTAATTTATCTTTCATCAAATAAAATTAGTTAATTTAAATTTAAAATCTATTTTAGTTTTATTTTTAGATTTTTGTTAATAATTTGATGATTTTGTTTTTATATAATTCTATGATTTTTGCTTATTTTTTCCTCAAATCTGCTAGTTCTATCAATTGTTTTTAAAATTCTTGTTATGGTAATTTTTTTATAATTAATTAGATATATTTTATTTATTTTTTTTTATTATACTTGGATTTTTTTATATTTTGTTTTAAGCAGGGCCGTCAAAATTATCAATTTTTTCTCACGATATATATTTTGATTTTAGAACATGTCATCCAATCATGTACTAAATCATTCAAAATTAAAAAACATATCATTAATTGCTGATTTATGTCAAGGATTGGTTGAAATAGAAAAATTAACAATTTATCTGCTAGTTGACATATTGATTCGATTTATTTTGATTCTTCTTGTTTCAATACCAACTACCAAACAAGCTTTTTTAATGATAAAGATTGTTAAAATAAAACTTTATAATTTGATGAAAAATAATTTTATTGTAAATTACTTGATTGTCTATGTAGAAAAAGAAGTTGTTGAAAAATTCATAATTAATATGATAATCGATAATTTCTATTTTATAGAAGAACGACGAGTACAATTAAAATAAATATATAAGAATAATTTTTTATTTCAAAGTTTATCAAGCATAAATAATGATTCACTTTACCTAGTGTTTCTTATATAATTTATATGTTTATATTTGATAGATATAAAAACTAACATTATTAAAGCGATAGATATATTATGAAGATAAAATTAACTTTATTGCACAGACTCAATTGGGTATTGCTCCAAACTTTTTACATTATAATAAAGTCATTATATGTTTGTAGTAAGTTATTTGAATAAAACTAAATTATGCAGATTCTATCTTACAACTCATATACAATAAATTAAAATAAATATCATATTTTATTATATTAATTTTGGCCCCCTCCGATAAATAATTATAGCTTTGCCCCTGTTAATAAAGATCCAAGATCAAATATATTGCAATTAAAAAAACCATGACTAAATATAATATAAAAATCAAATATTAAGGGATAAAATTAAAAAATAAAATTAATTCAATGAATAATTTAAGACTAGATATATTGCAATTTTGACTTAATAAATAAATAATTATACTTTTTTTTTTGCAAAGGCCTACATGTTTTTTAAAAAAAAGAGGAGGAAGGGAAGAAACTTATATGATTGGAGCTCAACCAACAATCTTATGATTACATGCGCCTCACCACCATAAAAAGAATCACAAAATATATCAAACATTGTTTCGAACAATGATGTTTAGATTTTTTTATGTCAATTTTTTTTAGTTTAATATGGGTGTTCGGGTCTACTTGCCCTTCTTATGACTAATCCCACGAGCTCTGAAGTTAACGGCCATATAAACCTCTAGTGACTATCAAATGAGTAACCAGTAACTTGAATATGAGACCGCAAAGAGAGTAAATACCTTGGTCCTAAATTTTTATTATAAAAATCATATTAAAAACATGACTGATGCCAATTACCTTTTAATTTAAATAATATTTTATATATATTAAAAATTCTAATCACCTCTGTCTCTATATGAAAATAATAAAAAAAGCATAGAAAAATAGTTAAAGTTCCCTCGCATCCAAAGCAGAAATATTATTTTCAGGGGTATTTCAGTAATTATACTGCATAAAAATTTAAAACCCTAAAACCTCTGGACCTAAGAAGCCATTTTCTAAGGGTAAGTTAGTAATTATACTATATAACATATCTAAGAGGGGAAAAGACTGTCTAACCCTATCTTTTAATAACTAATATGTCCCGTCAGAAATATCCTGCCACCACTAAAACTTAGCTTACGTGAGTTTACCATTCAACAACAAAAAAATAATTTTTTTCATATATTTTAATTTTTTTTCATCTTGCGTCAAAATGGCTATATTTTTAGATGCGGATAAGATAATCGTAAATGAATTTGATGAATTCTTTTTATAACTTTATCCCAAATATTATTAGTATCCATAGTTTACCAATATCGGCATTTTAGACTCCCCCATGTATAATCACTGATTTACAAAATTATCCGTCCCGTGACTCCCATCTCATCATCAAGTTTCAATCTTGCCTTCTGTGATCAGTACTAAGATTTTTGTGGAATAAAAGCTGGCCACTGCAGTACTATAAGTTTTATTAATATAATAATTTTTATTTTTAAAAAATTATTTTTGATATTATTCAAATAATTAAAAAGTATTAATTAAAAATAAAAAAATGATTTGTTAAAAATAATTTTAAAATATAAAAACAAATATAATAGGCAAGGCAAGCAAAGTAAACCCCAGTTATTAAATTTGGGTAGGTTTCATTTACTTGAGTCGAGTTATAGGTGATCTCGTTAAATACACCAAGCATCAGAAGACGTTCGTCGACAATGTACTTTCTTGCACTAAATTGCATTCAATCTCCGCTGTATATCTTCTCAAGATCCCATCTCAGCCTCTGCTGTACTTCAACCACATCTGAACACTTCAGTACTTTGCTTCTGTCAGCGAAAACTCCCATCATGGTGCAGTCAAAAAAGTTCAGAGGGGTGAGGCAACGACATTGGGGTTCTTGGGTTTCTGAAATTAGACATCCTCTACTGTAAGCTAGCCCATCTCGATATTTTCTCTTATCTTTTCTATAATTTAGCCTACTTATAGTCTTGTTCTTAGAGTCTAAAGATTCTGACTGTATGATCTTATCGAATAATTTTATGTCCTGTTTTTGCTGTATGTTTTGTGACACAGGAAGAGGAGGGTATGGCTAGGCACATTTGAAACAGCAGAAGAGGCAGCAAGAGCCTATGATCAAGCTGCAATATTGATGAGTGGTCGTAATGCGAAAACTAACTTTCCAATACCTCAAACTTCAAACGAGGAGGATCCAAAATCAAGTGATGAAACTTCACTCCCAACACCACCAAATGGTTTGTCCGAGATCCTCCATGCTAAGCTAAGAAAGTGTAGCAAGGCACCATCACCATCAATGACTTGTTTGAGGCTTGACACTGAGAATTCATTAATTGGGGTTTGGCAGAAGCGCGCAGGTGAGCGTTCTGACTCAAATTGGGTCATGAGAGTGCAGCTTGGACAGAGAGAAAGCCAAGTTTCTGAGAGTACATTGCCATTGCCTCAGTCTTCAGGGGGGGCAGCAGAGCTAGAATTGAGAGCAGAAATGGGTGAAGATGAGGGAATTGCACTGCAAATGATTGAAGAGCTTCTTAACAGGAATTGTCCTAGCCCTTCTTTTGGGGTTCAGGATCACGGAGACGGTAGCCTTTTTCTCTAGCTATGATCCATGGGATTTCTCTGAATTTGTGTGTTTTGTTTAAGGAAGTGGTTGAGTGCGTATAGGATTGCAAGTGACATAATCCGTCTAGTTTAATTTATATACACGAATAAACAATATAATTTGTCTATTTTAATTAATATTTACAAATAATACACTTACAAATATTTATGGAACTTGAGGTTATATATATAGAAAATAATGGAAATATGATTTAAAATTCTTTCCGTGTTTTAGCTGTTCAGTTATTTAATTCCTCCTTTCTTCCTTTTCTTTGTATACCTTACCGACCGATAAATGGTTAAGCAAGTGAAAGACTTTCTTTCTATTTCTCTACTTTATTCTTTAAAATTTCTAGGGATATTTTATGGCTCGGCAGCCTCCTGGAAAACAACATGATAATAATTCTGTGGTTAGGATACACACACACACACACACACATAGAGAGAGAGAGAGAGGGTTCATAAGGAAGGTTGTGCTGAAGTGGAAAACTGGGGATCTACCAGTTGATTGTTGCAAGGCCCCAAGTCCAAAGATGCAGATGCATAATGGACAGGAGGTTACGAGAAAACAACTATTAGGAAAAAAATGGTATGTTTGCTATAATATTCATTTCTACAATAAAATATTCCAACCCAACTTAATTTTGTAATATATATTTCAACTCTCAATTTGGTGAGCTATCAAATATATTGAATTAGATGTCTCTTAACAATAAGATAAAGCGACCATATTAAATAATAACGTGATAATTAATTTAAAACCAAGAGAATGTTACAAATAGAGGTTCATAGGGATATTTTGCAATTGATTGGAGAAATCAAGTGCTAAACTGCTCCCCTGAAAAAGAAATCAAGAATCACAGCCTCCCCATCAGAAAGATCCTGGCAAAAGAGGCATAAATACGCAAACACTTGGAGTCAATGATATGCCGCTGTCCTCTTCGTTTTGTCCACAAGATTGGTTTATATGATAAAATATTTTTCTACTTTTTTGCTAGCTAACTCTGTACGGATTTCGTCCCACCAAAGACAACCTACCAAATGAATCGTTATGGTCATGATTTTCTAAAAACCTCCCCTGTTCAAAGGTCACATGGAACTTAGAATCTAATATAAAGTTGTGTATTTTTTCCATCCATGGACCAGGACGTGTTCACATGACTGCATTCAACTCCACTTTAAAAACCACATGAAAATTATAATCTAAAATAAAATTATATTTTTTTTGTTGTTCAACTTTATATTAAGTCAGGACATACAATGATGCACTCACGTTCAACCTCTAATTTGAGTTATAACATGTTTGCACCCAACTCTAAGTTGAGTTGGGACACTCATTCACGTTTAACTTCATATTGAATCATAACACATCCAGATCCAGTTCTATGATGGGCCAGAACAAGTTACCCATAACCCATGGCGAATTCATAGGTTAGGACTTGTTCATAGTGAAATCTAGATTGGGTTATGACATGTCTGCTCCCAACTCCACTTCAAAGGTCACATAAAAGTTATAATCCAAAATAAAATTATGTTTTTTTTTACCAACTTCATGTTAGGTCAAGACATACCTACACCTAACCCTAGGTTGGGTCATGACGTGCCCTCATCTAACCCTAGTTTGGGCTATAGTGCGCTTGTACCCAACTCTAAGTTGGGTCAGGACTCGTTCACATCCAACTTGACGTTGGATCATGGTGCATCCAAGCCCAACCCTATGGTGGGCTGGTGGGCTAGGACATGTTCGCGTCCAACTTTATGTTGGGCCATGACACATCCACACCTGATTATTCTCAGGTGCACTTACAAGCCAACCCAACTCTCCTAGGGTTTAGTATATAGTTAAAATATAACTCTACACTGAGTCTCCCATACTTCGAGTTTGAGGTAGTAATTATAATATACATCACATTCTATTAAATACGAATAAACAGTCTATACTTATATTAATTAGAAATGATGGTATGGGCAATAAAATAATATTATTTTATCATTACAAGAGTACATCTCTTTCTATTTTATGTTGTATAAAGCATGTCAATTTAATATAATATAAAAAAAACATGAACATATAGAAAAATGGTTCAAAACCTTTTACTTTGAGACATAAACACAATCCTTCTTCTTTTTCTTCTCTAACTTCTGCATGTTCTTCTCAGTCTTACTTTCTATCTCCATAAAGCTCATTAATACTTTTATTAATATCTTTTACCATGCAAAAATATCTCATATTAATTTGATTTTTGAAGGGTCTCCCATCAACATTTTTAGGAGTTTATAAGGAACATTATGCAGATATTTATTGAATAGAACATTTACCACCTTTGAAGATACCCATAAAAAAAAAGTCATTACAGTTTAGAGGTGAGGTTTGTAAAGTATACTATAAATTATACACGAGGATCTTAAGGAAAGATTCATTCTAGAATATTCCATATAATTTTTGTAGCCTCATTAGATTGAATTAAATTTATAATCATCTAGGTGGATTTCATTAACAATTCATTTTTAAAAAAAAAATAATTAGTTTGATATATAAATTTGTGTTTTAAATCCCCTTGATTAATCAATTAAAGAAGGAGTATTTATATCCCCTTATCAACCCATCAAGAACATAATTTGATTATATAAATATATTGTTTTAACTGTTTGCCTTTGCATTGCCTCGTCCAAAAATACGAGGCAACCTCTGGTCACAAGAAAAGATCCAACTTATTTATGAAAAAACAAAAAAGTGGAAGCAGAAAAAGTAAACAAAAAAAGTTTATGGTTGATGTTTCTAGAGAAAATGAAGTCACCACTTCCTTCCTCGAGTGACTTTTGCTGTAGGTAGCTGGTAGGGATGTCTCTCAGCTTGACAGAGAAGATTTAATTCATCTTTATTCTTTCCACAACTGGTAATTTTTCACCTATTTTACTATAATGATTGATATTATATATTGTAGAAGTATAGTACGTGTTGTGCAATCAATGAATATTTTTCATTTCTTATTTAAAAGTATATAGTTCACGAAAGAAATGTTAGGAGAGCACCCGAAGTTGTGAAAGTGTATATTCCTATAATCATGTTTTTTTAAAAAAAAAATAAGAAGAAGAAGAAATATGGTAGCATTCAAGCTCAAAAAAATAAAATAAAAATATATTTTATAATTCTACTCAACCGCTGGTGTTATAGTATTTATAAGCACAATATGTGCTCAATTAAGGCATCCATAGTTAGTGGTTAATATTTTCTGTATTGTTATTATTCAGGTATTTTTATACCTTTTTAAAATTTAAAATATGAGACTAGTTTTGTTTAGGATACCTGATTATTTTTTTTAATAAGTATATTTTTTTAAGATAATACTTGTATTCTTACCCTTATAATAATATATCAATACCTTAATTGCTAGAGTGACGCTTCATTAATAGTAATAATTAAGATTTGAATTTCTATATAATTAGATATAATTATCTTTTGAAAGGGGTGAGGTGAAAATTTGAGGGTTACAAGATATTATAATCTATATAGATGTATGTGTAAATGGGCTAATTAAATGCTGAAGCCTAACTTGATAAAAGAATTAGTGATGCAACAACTGTTATAAAAAGAAGATGAGCTGATTTTGCTCAGGAAGCTTATTTAAAAGTATGGTTAGTTTATTTAGAAATGTTGTTATAGTTGTTTTTTAAAATATTTTTATATTAAAATAATATTTTTTTATTTTTAAAAAATTATTTTTGAAATCTTAAAATTACAAGGTTGGTTCACGTTTTCATCCCTAAATCGCTTTAAGTTTTATAAAAAAAACAAAAATTAATTGATATGGTAATCTAATTAAAAATTCAGTTTCATTCAATAAAACTTGTTACTCTTTTATTTTCAAATAAAAATAATTTAATTTTTTTAAATTACTCAATCTTAATTAATTCTCTTTACTTGTAAACCATGTTTTATTTCAAATCCCACTTAATATTTAATCTCATGTGGTAAATCGAATCGGAAATATCATGATTATGAAAAGCGTATTTTAAATAATAAATAATAGGAAAATAAAAATCAAAACAGGAAAAACTAAATAAATACAGCCAAGAGAGAGAAAGTAATCAAGAGAGGTTAGATTTCACTAAATATATTATCCGCATGTTGCCGTGAGCTGTAACATTTTTTTAAAAGAATATAAAAAAGGTGATAAGTTAAGAAAATTCAAGCCCTAAGTTATAAAATTTAAGATTAAATTAAAAATTTAAATATTTATAAAAAATAAATCAACAATAGTAAATAAATCAACATAAAAATAAAAGAAACCACATCCCAATCTATTTGAATTATTAAACAACATAATACTAATTTAACTGAGAAAAACCAAGAAAAAAAAGATTCAAATTAGAAAACATCAATTTTATTTTTAAAAATCAAGCAAACCTCTTAAAACTATTTTAATATTAAAAATTAAAACTTGTAAAATCATGAACTTGAGTTTAATTAAAAAACTTAAATGTTATCCAATTTAATTTTGAATAATAAAATTATTAAAAAATTGTAAATAAAAAACCTTTAAAAAAACAAAAAATAAAGCTAAAATCTAACAAGAAAAAACCCATTAAGATAAAATCCAAAAAGTTTATTACAAATAAAAAAAATTACAATTAAAAAAATTAAAACTAAACTTGTAAGATTAAAAAATAATGAATATATGATGATTAAATGATAATAAAAATATATGCATGATTGATGAAATTATTATCTTGCATTTCTAACTATGATTGGTTTAATTGACCTTTTGTTATGAAATATATTTAGAGAAATTATTTAATAGCTGAGTGAATTATAATTTAATTATATTATCTAAATTATCTTTTTATGATGATTATAAATACTTTCTTAACATGATTGTGATGAGTAAATAAATTATCATTTCGAGTTAGTTAAAAAAATCAATGCCGATTCTAAACTAAAGTAAAATAATAATCTATATTCATTATTTTATTCATCCCTTATCAATCAAATAAAACAAAATATAAAGACATTCTCTTTTTATTTATTTTATTATGTCCACCACGCACGCACAGCATCATCTTCACCCTTTATTATATATCTCGTTTTTTTTTTTAATTTCTGTGTAATTAGCCTATGTTGTCATTGTTTTTATTGACTAAGAAGCCGCTGACATGTGGTTGTTAATTTTAGATTTATGAAATTAATTAAGATATATATATTAATTTAAATATTTATATTAAATATAAAAAAATTCTTAAAGGTGGATCCTATTCTCAGCTTCTCAACTACTTCTGAAAGGTACTTGTCTATACTGCATAATGGAGCTGGGGCAAGCGGGCAAAATGGGTAGGTGATCTATGCTAGCTACTAGCTTGAAACAAAGTCATGGGCCTATCATTACTTATTTTAAATGGTTTTTTTTTCTTGAGAGAATAATGGTATGATTTAGAGCAGCCTTGCAAGGCCTCAAGGTCTGGAGAGAAATGGAGTCCTGGGTTGATATTAGGCTCCTTTAGGCAACCTCGTGTGGCCCATAAAATACATGTTTTGATTTGCTGGTGGTTATTTTGTTCTTTAAATGAAGGATGCCTCATTTCTAGCTTGGTATTTTACTTTACAAAGAAAGTAACCATTGTGCCTAATTGGTAAGTGATGGTATATGAAAAAAATAAAAATAAAATTGTCCCAAATGGATAGATATCCATACTCCATATTATGGGCTATCTAACTATCAAATACCCATACTCCATACCATGGGCTATCTAACTATCAAATACCCATACTCCATACCATATATACCACACTTTAATTTCTCAAGATTATATATACATGTATATATAATCTTGAGAAATTAAAGTGTGTTTCGGGTTACTAAATCACTCATTAGCGCGTCCAAAGTTCTCTAGGCAAATCATTAACAAAACACAATAAGCACCAATATTCTTCATTAATGGCATAATAAATATAACAATTAAAGAATTAATTTTTCAAGTATTTTCCATCATTATACTATCCACTATACTATTTTTCACGAGATAAGCTAATATAATTGAAATTTATAAATATCTTGAGTTACTAAATAAATAAATAAATACACGTATTCGAAACACCTAATAAGAACACACAAAATCACTAACACACCTTTCTATATACATATTCTATCCTCCTACAATTTATTAATTTAAATATCAAAGGATCCTATATTTTTTTTAAAAAAAACTTGTTTTCATGGGGAATATCAAGTCCAGAGAAAAAAACTCACATTCGGATCCAATTACCTCAGGCAAGATGTAATGATAAAAAATCAAATATAATCTAAAGTTTTTACAATTTTATTAGGAAATATTTTTGATTTGATGGTCCAATCTTTATATTTTTTTAATAACAGAGATCAAAACTGTAAAATCTGTTTCAAACAATCATATTCATATTCAATGCCTATCATTTTTTCATAGTTTTGTGTTTTGATATATTTAGAATTTATGATAAAGTTGAGACTCTAACACGAGATCCCATCCCTTTTATTTGTGCAAGAGCACCTCTGACCTTCGAGATCTCCTATTAAATGCAATGATTTCTCCTTATATATATATATATAAAAGGTAGAGCATAACATATCCTGGATTACATTATCGAACACAGAATTCTTTCAATTCTTAATTTCAACTTCATCTTTTATTTCAAATTTTAATTGCTATTGTATTCGCTTACAGACAATCCACTGATCGACAATGAGTACTTGTCTATGTATCTATTATTTAATTTAATGATCAGACACCTCTGCAAAGTGTTGCAATACCATAATATACATACATACATATATATATATATATGTAGTGGGTCTTAATTATAAATCTCATTATCACACCACTTCTCTTCTTCGATTATAGACTTGTAACGTGATCTCATGCCCATAATTGTCGTACTCGTTCTAAGATCTCATGCCCGTGATTGTCGTACTCGTTTTTTTTTTTATTCTTGGATCTATCAATCTATGACGTCGATTATATTTAAACCTTCTCGTGCAGGATAGAAAATGCCATTTTTTTTAGACCTATCATGTCATTTCAACAGCGTGCTTCTCTTTTTCTTAAAGGTCTGAGGATATATTATTGAATGGACTCATGATCTGAACAATTATCTGCTGCTCTTATCTTTTTTTATGGTCCTACAATATGTTCTTGAATGGACTAATAAACTATGTATATATTGCCTGAAGGTATACCCTCCTGCTAGCTTGAGAAGGAGCTTTGAGGGCTCCATGTGCTGATTTTTGTTAAAAAAAAACTTATTAAAGCATATCTACCCTTTGTTTTTATCTTTTCCAAAACAAAGAGAAGGAAGGCCTAAACAAAACATTTATGCCGCAAGAAATATCTCCCAACTCCATATGAAAATAGCAAGGTTTTAGGCTTCTAGCATGACATATATATAAACTCAAATATCATAGAAGGAGCTCGACATAAGAGAAACGATTTTTTTTATTAACGTTCTAAACTTAAATATCGAGACAAATATATTATTCACAAAAGTTGTCTACGTACTTAAAATGTTATTGTAGTTGTTTTTTAAAATATTTTTCTCTCAAAAAAATATATCAATAATATTTTTTATTCTATAAAAATTATTTTTAAAATTAGCATATTAAAATGATTTGAAAATATAAAAAATATATTAATTTAAAATAAAAAATTAAATTTTATCATAAGTGTTTTTAAAACACACTGTTAAACACCCATTATTGATTTAATTTTAGTTAGTGTGTATTATATGATTCAAAGATATTTATTGAGATATATGAAAACGAAAACACATCTAAGTCTCAGGTTTCTTTATTTTCACCAGTAACCTACAAAGAATATTTACTGGTTTATAAATTGGTCGAGCTCTAAAGCATATGCTCATTTGTTTCATAGATTTAATTGATAATATCTTCTATCCTGCTGTCAGCATGGACAGGCATGGACACAAACAAAATAAGGAACAGGTAGTAGATACAGAAAACATTTTTTTAAAAAAAAATTTGTGGCATATGCTCCTTAGATACGAGCTTTGCCAGGTACATGTCCGAGTCAGTCACGAAACTTTGGACACTGGAGACCTACGTTGTTAAGCAAAACAAGTCTTTGTCACAAGACAGCTTCTTCACAATTTGTTTTGCCTTTTACTTTGAAACAACAGCACATGGCAAAAGCAAATCGATCCTTGAAATTTTGGTTTCTGTAAGGCTATTATAAAATAATCTTTGTACAAAGTATTAAGTGTGATGTATGGTTTATTTTTTAAAATTTTTTTTTTAATTCAGTTATTTACCATACATCAAGACATAATTTAACATGGGCTAAAGTAGCAAAAATATCATTTTGTCCTTGCATGAAAAACTCAAAATATATGGTTTTAGGGATATAAAAGTAATTTTCAGGTGTATTCCAGGCGAAACATCCACCCTTGAATTTTAATTTTTTTTTTTGTGTAAAATAATTTTTTATGTTTTAAAATTGTTTTATTTTAATGTATTTTTTTAAAAAAAAACACTTGAAACCATCGTAACTACTATAACCCCAAACACACATTTGAATTCATAAGATTTATTTGTCATTGTCATAGGTTAAATAAATACTTTTAAATTTTACATGAACAGTGTGATAATAAACATGCTCTTAGAAGTTAAAAAAATAAGACCGGGAATAAGAGCATTTTAGTATTTTTCTCCGTCTTATACACGGTTAAATAACCTCATTACCCTTAAATTTTTCAAAAGCAAAACCCACGATGAGGGCTATTTGGGTCTTTTCCATATAATTTTTTATATTATTTTCAATTATATAGTTTTGTTTTGAAAGAGATAAATAGATATTTCACTGATTAATTAATTATTCAGTAGTTAAGCCAATGACATAATTATCCAGTGGCTAGATATGTTTCAATAACAACGGAACGAACCACATTTGAACAAAGGATGTGCAGGGAGAAAACGACAATTAATTGAGGACTGTTAGAGTCTCAAATCTCAGCTAGGTCGGGCCCAAGCTGCCTGTCGAGAGAGAGATTATCGTTAAAGATAAAATAACTGAGGGGGTTGAAGGAATGGACCGCCATCTCCAAAGATAAGGTTTTTAGGGAGCACAAAGGCACCCAAGAAAGAATATGCCGATGCTTTCATCCTTTTAGGCATTTCATCATTTTATAGACACGTCGAAGCTTTCAAAATGAAGTGACATGCATGGTGAAAAAAAAAAAAAACACAGAGAGAATTAAAGTTGGATATTTCACTGATTGATGCAGGTTAAAGCATCATAAAGGCAACAAAAAATCACATCAAGATTGAAGATCTACTGATTTGGGATAAAATATTTTTTTTTATTAAAAAAAATACTATATTGACTCTTGTGGCTAATTGCATGGTGTGAATAGCAACGTGCTGGCTCCCCTCAAGAAATAACTTGCGTAGAATATCCCGCAAAAAGTTGAATATGATTCAATGATCAAAGTTATCAATACTTTGGTTTGATACAAATGTATTTTCTCTTGAATTTTAACCTATACTATCAATCCATGACAATATTTACTAGATTATTTACATAATTTTCAGGCAAATCCCGATATGTAACTAAAATATTAACTCAAGAATCTCAGTCTTTACCATCTCGGCTACATCAATGATCATATGTAAAATGTTGGTGTAAAATAACATACATTAAAAAAACAACAACATTTGTTTCATTGGTTATATATTTTATTCATTTTGCTTTTTGTATGAGATTGACTACTAAATTCACAATATGCCTACATATATATAAACAATTTGTCAATAGAAATCATTGCATGGAGGAAAAACTTGTCTAAGTTGAAAAAAAATAATAAATAAAATTATCAAGTGAATCAATGATCACTTAATTCAAATGAGAGAGAGAGAGAGAGTAGTTTTTAAAGCATTAAATCAGTGAACAAGCAGGTGATGAGAAGATTTTATTTTAAAAAGCCACGATATTTATTTCAAACTCAAATCATCCAAAAAAAATTCCATCTCATTTCACATCGTTGAATTATTCTTAAAATCATTTAAAATGAATAACTTTCTGGATTATATTTGAGTTAGTTCCCCTCCTATTTTGGTTTTTTTGTGCTTTCCTTTGCTTATAATTTCCTTTAGTATTGGGATTTTTCAGCTAGAAGAGACATCAATCACAATAATTTTTTTTCCTCCTTTTTCAGGTATGAAAATTAGAGGGAAATGACCAAAGAGTACATCCTAATCCAGGGATATCCCATAAAAAGATCCGAATTCCACCTCTGACATATATATGTGTGTGTGTGTGTGAATGTGTGTTGTGGGTTAGGGAGACCATCAAGAATAAGATCAATTCAACCAAAAATATCATTTTCAGTCTTATCGTGACATTATGTATTTTATAATACTTTTAAAAAAATATTAAATTGATATTAAATAATATTAGAGCCGTACTATCAAATAAAAAATGTATGAGCATGACTTATATCATTCAATAGTGATATAATTCTATTATTATGTTATGTTATACTGTGACGTGAGTTGAGATTATAACCAATAAATTATTTTTTGATAAACGAGTGTTGTTGGTTCTTTAAAAAAATTGTAAGTATTCTTTTTTTAATAAAGTATGCATCCCACCACGAACTTTTTCTTTAAAAGCATATGTGTTTTACATCCGATTATCACAATCCACGTTAATATTTGTGGTTTTACGATATCCTTTCTGCTTTCAATGTTAAAGTTATCCTGTTTTATATGAGGATATACATCGACCGGAATAATAATAAAAAACACAGTACCAACTATCAAGAAAGTTAGTGTGAAATTTACCTCTTAATTCCTGGGAGTTTCCCAACATTTTTGCTCACCCTATCCTGAAAAGTATATATGTTATTATATTAATTTACAGGTGATTACTGTTTACTATAATAATATTTACTTTATGTGATTCGAGATTATTTTATTTTCATGAATATTTAAATATTTTTTTATTTTTTTAAATTATTCTTTAATATTGAACTAATTAAAAATTGAGTTTTATAATTTATTTTAGTTTAATTTTTATAAGGTTATCTCTTTTTTATAACTTGAATAACTAGTTTAGTATGTTAACTCAAGTTATATTGAATATTTTTTTAGTTTCATCCTGTAACTCTAAATTGATTGATAATTATACTTTCTAATTTATTTTTATTTGTTTTCTATTGAGCTATCCTGGTTTTATGATTTAAATTATAGATTTGTTAGGTTAACTTAGATTGACTCGAGTTATTTTTTTTATTTTTTATTAAATTATTTTATTAATTTTATTTTTTAATATTAATTTTATTTAAAATTAAATTTTATAATTTATTATTTTTTATGAGGTTATTATGATCTTAAATTTAGTACGTAAATTGACATATTAATCTAGGTTGATATGAATTGATCTTATATATTTTATTTTTAATATTTATAAAAAAATCTTATTTTTAATATTTATTTTAAATCAAATTATATTTTTACTAATTATTTATATTCTTTTTAAATCTATCAAATTCATCATATTATATCAAGTTAATTCTCATGTAATTTTATTTTTTTAAAATTAATAATGTTTATACATTTACACAGCTTGGGTTAAATACATAATTCTTTAAGTATTTCAACTAAAAATCTAGTATACATCAGGCATCTTTTTGCTTCGAAAACACGATATATGATATACAGTAGAAGTGGCAGTTTTGCAGTGATTGGGGCCAGCATGCTTTTGGCTTTATTTCCCGACCTTGATAAAGAATAATACCGATAGGTAGTAGATATCGATCAATAGGGCATGGATATTCTCTAATGCCTTGGAATTATACCTTGCCTCATTAATGAAGAAATTTCTTTAGGTTTGGCTCATGATGCCTCGGTGGTGCTGTGCATTAAAGTAGAAATAATAATTAAAAAAATTGATTTTTAATATTAATATATTAAAATAATTTAAAAATACAAAAAAATCATTTTTTTTAAATAAAACACCATGAGTTTCCAAACGGCTGGGCATGGTCTCTGCTCTCCGGCCACTTCTAGATTTTTTTTTCCTTTTTAATTTGATGTTATTTAATTTTCTTTTCCCTTTTGTATTCAAAGAAAGAGACTACTGTGAAGCCTGAAGAGTGGGGCAGGGTGATTGGATTAACTTCAGCCCTCATAAATTAGCTAAATTACTCGACTTATCTGGTTGTAATTTGTAATTTGCAACAATCAAGAATAATTTTCTTAAAAAATAATTTTAAAGATACATTCGCTGGTATTTAATTTTTTAAATTACGGTCTAGAAGTTTGAATTCAAGAAGTTAAAAATCGAATTAATCTTGTTTATCACCTAATTAACCTCTTAATATCTTCCATATTTTTTTAATCCAATGTACGTTTTTATATTTATTTTAACATATACATTTTGCATAAATAATATAATAAATATTAGTATTGTGAGAAGAAGGGTCATGTTTTTTAAAAATCTTATTATTTAGTTAAAAATAATTGAACAATCTTATTATTTAATTAAAAATAACATACTTAACAATAAGATAAAAATAAGGTTTGGAACTCCATCATGTGTCCTTTAGTTATATGATTTAGCCCAACCCATAATTCAGTTAGATAAAGTTTTTAAAATACTAAAATGATGTTATTTTAAATTAATAAAAAATTGATTGAGTTTTATAAAGATTTGAACGGGTCAACACAAAATTAAATATAAAATAAGCTAGATCTTAGATTTACGGGTTACTGGGTCAGATGAATTTGATAATTCTAAGAGAATTTGGGAGGAAATTTAAAAAAGAAGAAGAAAGGATTAAAAATGTTGATCTACCGTTACTTTTCATTAGAAATTCAAAGGTAGAGGACTGAAATGAATATTTTGAAAAATTGTAGAGTTAGTATTGGAAAACTTAAAACAAAAAAGGATTAAACAACACAAATATAAAAGTCAGGGACCAAAACGCAAGTCACAAAATGTACACATAAAATCTACTGTTTTTGTCTCTATCAAGGGAATAAAACCGGAGATATACCCTTTGATGAAATGGACGCAAAATTGGATATTCCAAACCCTTCGAATATTCTTCTCTTTACCGTTATATCCCCCCCTCTCCTCCACATCCTCGTATTCTCCCACACTCTCCCTCACCCTCTCCCATTTTCTCAGCAACCAAGCACCCCCTCTCAAAATGAAATTCGGAAAAAGCTTAAGCAACCAGATTGAAGAAACACTACCTGAATGGAGAGACAAGTTTCTCTCTTACAAAGAACTCAAGAAAAGATTGAAACTCATCGAGCCAAACAACAACAACAACAACAGCACAACCAAGAACAATGGAGACCCCCGGCCGCTGAAAAAGCCAAGATTCGCCGCCGCAGAAGGCGGTAGAGGAGATTGCAATGAAGGAAGCATGACAAAAGAAGAGATTGATTTTATTAAGCTGTTAGATGATGAGCTTGAGAAATTCAACAGCTTTTTTGTTGAGAAAGAAGAAGAGTACATCATCAGATTAAAGGTATTTTTTTGGTTTTTCAATTTTTCCTTTACGATCTTGTCTTGTTTCCGAGAAAATCTTTAGTTCTCGGAGTTGATGAGAAAAAATGATATTGTTAATCTGGAGTGAGTTAATGTGACGGCGTTCGTTGATGAAACGGTGTCGTTTTTCGCCGTTGGATGCTTTTACTGTAGCGGACAGTTAAAACCGTTATTTGCCAGGTGTTTGGGATAGACAACTGGCACGCAACCCCTTAAACGTGGTTGTAGGAAGCAGGCAACTATGCTTTCATATATTCTGTGAAAGCATCTATATATATATATATATATATGAAAATAATGTCAACCTATGGGTTTTTGGTATCAGAAGTTCATAACTAATGGTTCATGAATGCATTAATTTAGATGCTGATGATCTGCCTAAGAATAGATGAAGCATCGAATGCTAATTATTGCATCAATAAGATTATTAGATGGTTTACGGGGTCATTTGTGTGGTCAAGTGGGTGTGTTGAGGTGGGTTATTTTTTTTGTGATCTTGAGGTGATTTTTATAAGAAAATATATTTCAACTAATGAATTTTGATATTATATTTGTGATGATTAAAATTTGGAAGAATTTTTCACACACCACATATTATTATTTGTGGTGAAATGCAAGTGCAAGGAGATATTTTATGCGTCTATAACTTTTGATTTTCCCATGAAAGTAACTTGAATGGTTGGAAGTTGTCTTCTTGTGTTGAATAGATGGAAATCATTCTTTTGTGTTTTCCTGTGCTGTGCTATATATATTGATGCGAGGAGACGTTAATTGAAGATAAGAAGAAGAAAGGTGTGGATTTGCATTTTAAGCTAGATTTTCAAGCCATGACATAGTTCAGGGATTTTAAATAGATTATTAACATGGTCTAGTTGAGGCATGAATATAAAACTCACCCTGCCAGGTCAATCCGGGATTTTCATGTCTAATCTTTTTTTAAAAAAAACTAAAATAACGCTGTTTTAATTTATTTATTTTTTTCAAAAATCAAAACCCGAGTCATGTCACTGATGCATTGGCTGCCCATGCCATGACTTGGTCCTGGGTTGTGTCTTATAACCATGAGTTCAGGTTTGTTTTTCGAGTCTATGGGTCCTATTTATCTGGGATGGTGGTGGGTAGAGATTGTTCAGAATAATAAACTTGAGTTCACTTTATACTTTGTTGACTTCCGTTTCAAAGGAATAAGATGCTAAAGTGTCCTAGGTATTTGAGATCTGTTAAGTAAAGATACAATCTGCCCATTTGCTAGGAAAATTGAAGATTTGTGATTGTGATGCAGGAGTTGCAAGATAGTGTGGCAAAGGCAATCAATTCCAATGAAGAGATGATAAAAATTAGGAAGGAGATTGTAGATTTCCACGGAGAGATGGTTTTGCTGGAGAATTATAGTGCTCTGAACTATACTGGTACTAACATTCATAACTACTGTAATTAAGTTATTGCATTTGTTTAATTATATTGCCACAAAACAATCATGGTTAATCTTTGCTTGCTTTCAACAGGATTGGTAAAAATACTGAAGAAATATGATAAAAGAACTGGTGCTCTCATTCGCTTGCCCTTCATCCAAAGGGTGTTGCAACAGCCTTTTTTCACCACCGATCTGCTCTACAAGCTCGTTAAAGAGTGCGAGGCAATGCTTGACGGCCTCCTTCCATTGAGCGATGGGGATGATGACTTGTGTGGCGATTCTTCGACCTCGTCAACCACCACAAATGATGGCCTACTCAGATTCCCAAGGGAACTTGCAGAGATTGAACTTATGGAGAGTTCATCTATGAAGAGCACCATATCTGCATTGCGGGTTCTAAAGGAAATTCGAAGCAAGAGCTCCACTGTTAGTGTTTTCTCGTTGCCACCACTTCAGATAAGCGGATTGGAGGATGCTTGGAAAAAGGTTCCTATACTTGAACAAGAAGCCAAGTAGCAGGATTCTGGGGGATTGTAGGCTTGCCCCCCTCTATTCTGTAAAATTTCCTTCTAAAAGAAAATCTCTTTCAAGTTACCTTTGATGCATGGATTATGCATATCTACGATACCAACACATAGTAAGATGTTAATTAATTAATGAATCTTCTAAGCACAAGTATGTACAGCCGAAACCTTTGCCCCTCTCATATTTCTGTTCACCGTCTTCTGGGTTTGGTTGTGTTTTTGTGTTTCACATTTCTTCAACCATGATAATGAACCTAATTGTTTGGCTTGCTTTTCTACGATTATCTCACATTACTGAGAATTTTTAAAAAGCTCTTTCATATTTGAACCAAAATATTATATCTTTTTACACCTCTTCCGAAATTTGAAAACCTAAATGATAATATTACAGACAAATCTAGCTCTTAGAAACGTCTTTATGTATAAGGTGTGTCATGTAAATTAGGTGTGTTTGTATATAAGGTGTGTCGTGTAAATTAGGTTTGAGGGTCAGCTCAGGACTTAATGGACTTAGAACTTCATCTAGATCGAGAGGTGTGTCATGTAAATTAGGTGTGTTTGTGTATAAAGTGTGTCGTGTAAATTAGGTTTGAGAGTCAGCTTAGTACTTAATCGATTTAGAACTTCATCTAGATCGAGTTTTATTATATTTACAGATGTAAGAGTTGATAGGATCTTCATATAATTTTATTAAAAATCTAAATTGACTTATGACCGGTTAAAAATTTATTAATTTTTTTTGTTTTAGTTTTTTAAACGACATTGTTTTACTTTTTTAAAAAAGAATTTTTTTTGGTTATCTTAGTTAACCCATGATCCAAACATTGTAGGTCATATTTACCAACTATGTTATTATCTAAACTAAGCCTTCAAAATTATTATTTTTTAAATTAAAGCTAGAAGATTTTTTGAGTAAAAGTTCATTAGGTTTTAAAACTTGTATAATTTCATAATATTTTATGTTTAATTTTTTATCAAATAAAATGAGATTGTGAGATTAGAACTTATGATCATTTAATGAACAAAACTGATATTATATTAGTTCATTTAAAATAAGCCTTCAAAATTATTATTTTTTAAATTAAAGCTAGTAGATCTTTTGAGTAAAAGTTCATTAGGTTTAAAACTTGTATAATTTCACAATATTTTATGCTTAGTTTTTTATCAAATAAAATGAGATTGTGAGATTAGAACTTATGATTATTTAATCAACAAGACTGATATTATATTAAAAAATTATCTAAATAACTTAAGTTGTTAAATAAAATTTTAATATATAATTTATCTTGAACAAGGAATAACTCTCAAGCTATGGTTCTTTTTCTTGTTACATTCAATGTTCTCTGAATATTTTTTAAATATATAAACAATTAAAAAATTCAATCTTTTCAGTAACTTTTTATTACTTTCTAAATTGCTGTTGATTTAAGCAAATTGATTTAAATACAAAACTAACTTGTGTAATCCCTCTTTCTTTTATATGTTTCAAACTTACCAAAGTTTAATTTTAACTAATCAATTCATTAATTATAAATATTTCTTTTGTCTATGACATGCAAATGCTAAGGAAGATAGAATCATAGCATCAAAAGAGGTTTAAAATAATAACACCAAGAAATATTTGTATTTGAAAATGTAGGTCTTTTAGTGATGAGAGCAAAAATGTATGAAAGTGTTTGGATGATGAAGTTATAAATGTAAAAAAGAATCATAACGAAGCACTCTCTTAAAGTGTTTACAACCTTAAAAGACAATATTTAACATAATATTATAACGAGATAATACATTATAACACCTTGCATTAAAAAGTATATACAATAACAACTATCAAACTTGGTCAGAATTGGGAGGTTGACTTGGAAAATTTAGAAACTGAAATCTAATTCAGATTAGGTTTTTACTTAAATTAGACAGGATATCTACCGGATTTTTTTTTTCGGATCCATCAAACCCTTTAAAAGGTTGGGCTCTCCTTTCATTAGTCGGTCTAGCACAAGAATGAGAGAGTGGTTAAAGTGACATATTCAACAATTTCTTTAATGAGACAAATCCTATGAGATGACAGTTTTGCAAAACACAACTCAAGAAATTATCTCTCATTTGATTAAAAATAAAAAGAAACTAAAAAAAAAGAAAGGATGAAGCCAAATCCACTAATAAAGCATCTCATTGCATTCGTTGCTCTGAAATAAACACCAACTACTAAATTAGACTTGGCATATGGAAAGTGAGAAATTGAACTTTGAGAAGTTGGCATTAGGATACCAATTATGTGTTTGGAAGTCGATTGATAAACCAAGCTTTTAAAAATAAATTTATTTATATTTTTCTAAAAGTCACCAACTACTAAATTAGACTTGACATATGGAAAGTGAGAAATTGAACTTTGAGAAGTTGGCATTAGGATACCAATTATGTGTTTGGAAGTCGATTGATAAACCAAACTTTTAAAAATAAATTTATTTATATTTTTCTAAAAGTGCAAGATCGAGAATATTCAGGAATACACTTTTAAAACTCCCAAGTGCATTGAGCTAACATGAAATAACCCCAAACATGCCCCAACATAAGCATGCTAGGGCTGTCACATTGATAAGCCCAGACATTGCTGGGTTTAACAAATGCTAATAGGTGTTGTCAGGCCTAATAGCCTAGCTTGGCACACACCTCGCATGGGTGTCGAGCCCAAGGTTTTTTACCATCTTACCTTGGGTGTGGTTCGGTGCTCCATGTTCTTCTAAGTCTAATGCATAGCCAGATCACTATTCCATATATTTAAATATAATACCTGAATCTAACATTAGACCTTCAAGGATTTTACATGAGTCTTAAATTTTAAGAAATAGACTTGATTAAAGAAGTCTATACTTCACTAAAATCATTAAGTGTATTAAGATCTCTTATGGCCCATTATGTATCTGTCTCTTAGCTAAATAAAATAAGTAGAATACAAATTACAATATAAAATTGATTTATAAAGATGAAATGACACTTCAACCCCATTGCTCTAACAAAAAAAAAGGGTTTAGAGGTTATAAATACCCTCAAAGCCACTCAGGTAAATGATTTACAATCTCTTCATTCGTAATATTTTTAATATATATATATATATATATTTTCAAAGTCTATCTTTATAAAATATCATTATATTTTCTCTCTCTAAAAAGATATTTTTTTTTTATAAATACCAGCTATCAGCTACCTAGGCCAATCAAATACTAAGTACAAGTTATCAATCACATTGGTTAAAAACAAATAATCAGATTACTAGAATCAAGTGATTAACCAATTATTCAACACATAAACCTTACTCATAAGCTACTTGAGTTTTCTTGATATATCATCAGCGGTGGAAAGTGTTTTTTTTTAAATATTTTTCAATTAAAAATACATCAAAATAATATTTTTTATTTTTAATGTGAACACGTCAAAATTGTTAAACAAATATTTAAAAAGATATAAATTTGATATTTTATAGAGTGAAAAATAATTTTAAAAAAACTTTGAAATGCAGGATGAATAATCTAACTTATACCAAGCACTCTCCTTTCTAAACCATAGGAGATAGTGGTACTTTACTATTCTGTTACTCTTTGTTTAGAAAAAAAAAAGAAAAAAAAAGGAAAGAAGAAGAAGCTTGAAAGCGACAATTTGAATGAAATACTATAGTTTGGAGGAAATCATGTAAATGGATATAGGAGTCGATGGTATTCTTTTTTATTTTTATTTTTGACTATTATATCGTGCTCTGGAGATCTGAAACAGTGAGATAGATAATTCCCTCAGAGAAGGTCATTGAGTCACTTCTTGGTATCAAACCCGTCGAATTAACAACCAAGAACAATAACAAAAAATAAAACATTGTTGTTTTAGTTAAAATATTTGATCTGGGTTGATCTAACAACCTATAGACTGCCCAGTAATTCAGTGATCTAAGGTTTTTTTCTGAATTATTCCTAGAGTCGGGTCTTTGTGAAAAAAAGAAAATAAAACAGAGAGGTAGAGGGGTTGAGATTCTGCCTGGCCCAGCCTTGTGCTGAGACCGCCGCAGTTGCTTTTGTTGGTTTTCTTTGGAAACAGGCTTTGATTGCCAGAGCTGGGCGTAAGGCTTCTCCTTTGCTTGGGTGAATGGGTTTTGGATCTGTGCACGATTGGAAGCCTCATCAATGAAATTCAAGTATAATTGTGCATTTGCATTCTTGTCATTGTGACAATAAATTAGGTTTGCGACATTTTGTATCTTTTTTTGAGTTCATGCTTGAACAAAACCCTTATTTTTCACTCTGTTTTTGCCAATTTGTTGCTTTTTGCCCATTAATTTTATTGTCACTAAATGCTTGCACCAAATGATTTGAAGGGGGTAGTATTAGGTGATTTCCACGTATTAAAGAAATACAAATTTCTACTTTCCTAGTAATTAATTTAATTCAAAAGTTTAAGTTATGAAATGAGATTTAAGATATAATTTATATTAATTTTTAATATATTTATTTTATTAAATAAAAACTTTTCAAGCTTAAAATTTGCACAAATCTATACTATTTTGTGCTTAATCTTTTTATTAAATAAATATAAATGGTGAAATTTAAACTCATGACAGCTTAAAGAACATTTAGAAATGCGGTGAAAATTATTTTTTTGTAAAAAAATAATTTTTCTAAAAATAATTTTTTTCATATTTTGAATTGTTTTGGTGGACTGATTTTAAAAATAATTTTTTAAAGATAAAAAAATATTATTTTATGCATTTTGACACAAATATTTTTTTAAAAAGCAACTACAACCATACTCTCAAAATGCTTTTTAGTCATCAAGATATTGATATTATGTTAAAGAGCCAATTCAATCTAAAAAGGCTATTAGATGAAGTTATAAGATATAATTTATATTATTTTTTAATAAAAAAATATTATTCAAATATATTTACTTCAGAAGGCTTGTAGGATTCATGCAATATGTAAATTTGTATATGATGGTAGGGTACCTTCCAAGCAAAAATGGAAATTATACTGCTGGTCACTACCCTATCCTAATAAAAATAAAACAAGATTGCATTCTAGGGCTTGGCCTAGCGGTGGAAGGGGCTTGTCTCCTTCCACTGTACTTGGGTTCGAGTCCTGGCGTGCACGCCTCTCATCTCCGCGGTGCAATCCAAAAAATAAAATAAAAAATAAAACAAGATAATCATCAGTTAATTGATATGTCAATCCAAAGAAATTAAGCAATTAGATAATACATGTGTGTGAGTGTGTGGGTTCAAGGTGATAACAAATCAAGGCAAAAATCTGTGGAGTTGTCCAAATGGTTAAGGGAAAAAAAAAAGGAAATTATGCATCTTCCACTCTGCTCCTGCAAACAAAGAGTGATGAAAAAGAGCACGCCACTATTTCTATGGTGTCACGCGTTTCCACTAACAAAAGAAGGTTCATCGGCCCAAAATTCAATGAAATGGACACCAACTAAGGGAAGTGGACTGAGCAATTTAATTATGGCTATAAATACTATGATGTTATGCAAATTCTAGCAGTAATTAAGCAAGACGAGAGACGGTTATAGAACAATGGAAGGGTTATGGCTGGTTGTCATGGTGATTTTTGTTATGGCTTTGTCTGTGGAAAGCCAATTGAAAACAGGGTTTTATTCTTCTTCATGTCCGAAAGCCGAGGCCATAGTTAGGTCCACAGTTGAATCATACTTCAAGAAAGATCCTACCATTGCAGCAGGGTTGCTCAGGCTTCATTTTCATGACTGCTTTGTTCAGGTTCTTGACCTATTTATTCTCCACTCCATCCTTCAGCATATTTTAAACGCAAGATAATGATCAGTACTATGAACTAACATTAATCTCTTACAGGGCTGTGACGGTTCAGTGTTAATTGCAGGCCGTTCTTCTGCAGAGAGAAATGCGTTGCCAAATCTAGGATTAAGAGGGTTTGAAGTAATTGATGATGCCAAATCACAGATAGAGGCCTCATGCCCTGGCGTGGTCTCGTGTGCTGATATACTAGCATTGGCTGCTCGTGATGCTGTGGACTTGGTAAATGATCTCTTCGCCCTCAATTTCCAATGCATGAATAAAATTTAAGAGCAAGAAATATATTCTTATGCATCGTGTGTTTGTTATCAAATCTCAGAGTGATGGTCCAAGTTGGTCAGTACCAACAGGTAGAAGAGATGGCAGAGTCTCTTTATCCTCCCAAGTCTCAAAATATTTACCTTCTCCTCTAGACTCCATTGCGGTCCAGAAGCAAAAATTTGCTGATAAAGGCCTTGACGATCACGATCTCGTAACTCTCGTTGGTATAAATTTATTTCTTTCCCATTCCAAGTTAGCATTCGTTTACTTTCTTGAAACATAAGAAATGGAGACGACGAAAATAGAGGAGATGCATCTCCATTTACCTCATATTAGCATTCGGTAACTTGTTTCTGTTTCAGGAGCACATACCCTAGGCCAAACACACTGCCAGTTCATACGGTATCGCCTATATAATTTCACAGCAACGGGAAATGCAGATCCATCTATAAACCAATCATTCCTATAACAACTTCGAGCCCTGTGTCCCAACAATGGTGATGGCACAATACCAGTTCCATTAGATAAAGATAGCCAGACAGATTTTGATACAAGCTTCTTTAAGAACGTACGTGATGGTAATGGAGTTTCAATTAATCAATCGAAGGAGTGCTGCAACATAAAAATCTGCACGCCGAATTACTGTAATATGTGTGTGTGTGTGTGAGCGTGATGATGGGTTTCTGAATAATTAATTGAGAAAATAATTTCTAGTTTTATTTTCCTAACTTAAATTTGAGTCTTGTAATTTGAAGGTTTCAAATTCAGGATACAGATAAGAAATACAATTTAGAGGACGTGGAGGGAAGGACCATCCCTTAGATTGTGACTTCAAAATTCAGTAGACGTCGTTTAGTGTTGAAAATTCATAGTTTTATATTTTTAAAAATTGACCCATAGTTCAAAGAGATTTGTTTAAGTTCAAATTTTAAAATCATTATCTAATATAATTTATTAATCTAAATATACCATGATGATGATAATGAAAATTAATACTCTCGTCTTGGTTAGGTTAGCTCGTTGATAAAGAGGTGATCCATGTTTTTTATAAAAATTATGTTGATTGGGATTTTTTTAAAAAAAATAAAATGATATTATTTTTATTAATAAAATGTAACCATGCTCTTAATCAAATAGTTATTTGTTAATTTCTTAGATAAGATTTTAAGTTAATAAATCATTAAATTATATATATATATATATAATTCTATGTCAGATCAAAAATAATTTTAATTCTAACAACAAAAAAACACCTAATAGTATTAAGTCTAGCAGAAAAACCATACTTAATAGTATTGGATAAGATTATTAAAATTACAAGTTAACTTGTAACGAGTCAACATGTATCTAACATGTTAAAAAGAACTAAAAACTCAAAACCAACAAAATCAAATTTAATTTGTACAAAAATTGATAAACTTGATAATCTAGGTACGATTTTATAAGTTTATTAAATTTATAATATAAACTAAGTTAAATTCAAATTTGAACTTAAAATATCTATTGACTAATTTTGTGAAATTAAACATATCTTTTAAATAATATATTGAATAAAGTTGAGATTTTACAGGAAAATATTAGATACATGGAAATATATTATGACAAGTTTTCAAGTCAAATGGAGTTAGAAAATATAATATTTCAAAGGGTTAAACTTAATAAACTAATATTGTCAAGTATATCAAACAATGCTTTCATATATTGTTTGAGATATATCTAGAGTTACTGATGAAATTTTACTTCAATTAGAGTTGAAATAGTAGTTATTTGAAACTTTTAAATTATATATCACAGGATCAATAATTCATTTAAAAGAGAGAGACCAATATATTTGAAATCATGAGAGAATGGCAGTTTGAAATCAGAATTCAAATCTGCTAAGAATATACAAAAATTTAATATTCAGGCTACATAAAGAAATTTTAACATGAAGATTTTTTATTATATTATATATATTTTTTTTATTTTTAAATTTTTATTTTTATTTTAATTTTTTAGCATATTAGACACTGTTTAAGAGTTTATTTTATTATTTAATTTATATTAATTAATTACTAATTTAAACTTATTAGCTTACAACTAAAAAGGGGTTTATCAGAATTTATTGTGATAAAAACAACTAAACTGTTACTAGGTTTATGTGTGTTACATACTTTTTACTAATTTTCTTATATTGAGAAATTTTATTTTGATACTTTTTATTTTTTTATATTATTAATTTATTGATTGATACTATCTATCCCTCTCATTTTATTTAAATTACTTATTAATTATGATATTGTTAACTCATTTTATTAGATTTCAATGATATTTAATTTCTTGACTATAATTACCAATATACAATTAGTTAAAAAAAATACTTATAATTTTATGATTTTATTATTCAAGTTTATATTATATTTTTCATATTATATAAAAAAAGTAACTTTGACAACCTTAGTATTGGATATGATAATCAAAAAATCCAAAAACTATTGGGTCTGGCTAGATAGTAGGATATTGGGTATGGAGGCAAAATCTAATATTAAGAGAAAAGAAATTGAATCTAATTTAATTTTAAATGAAAAAAAAATTATTATCTCCTAATTTTCATACAATATAAAAAAAGTCTCATCAAATTATTTTTTCTTTATTGGATGATAAAAAATTAAATAAAAAAAATCTGAAGAGGCAAAAAAATTAAAAATTCTAGTGGTCCAGCCAGACTTTGTATAATATTAAAAAAAATCTTATCAATTAATTTTTTTATTGTATGAAAAAATTAAATAAAAAAAACAATCTAAAAAAACATAAAATAAAATTATTTGACGGCTAGCCAAACTCAACATTTTTTAAAAGCAATTTGGGTCTAGTTTAGTTTCTAAACTAGATCTAATAGTAAAGTCTAATTAAATCTAATAGCTTTTAATATAAAAAATAAAAAATACAACCCACAATCTTTTTTAACTAAAAAATAATACAAATAACACTTTTTATGTGTTATGGTATCATCCACAATATAAATATACAAACACTTATACTTCGGGTGATAGGATTATTCACAGTACAAGATATAGTATTATCCACATTACAATAATTCTATGTCTACAATAAATACAATATATTTCTTTCACACTTTTAATAAATAGGATAACATATTCAGTTCTTAATGAAGGATACCTAGCATCCTCAGAGCCTTTTCTAGGAGGACATTGATTGAAAGGTACAATTAGGGCAATCACAAAATAAACGTGATTCACTCATGCTTGATGCTAATCCAGTATTTCCTCCCCTACTAGAAACTTAAAATAATAAATTTAAAAGCATTAACAAGAATCAAATCCATCAATTATAAGTTTTCTCAACTGCAAATATAGATTTGATTTCATTCATAAAAATCAATTATAAGTGCTTAAAAATCGAAGAAATCAATAATCCTGTTTCACTATAAACATTAAGAAAATATGACTGAAAGTTAATATATATATATATATATATATAAAAGTACAAGTTAACAAAGTTTTCAAAAAAAGGATCACATAAACTCTAATTAGTAACTTTTAAATAAACTAGGAAACTAATCTAAATAAATTAGAAAATCTTGAAAAAAAATAAAATAAAAATAAAAATTTTAAACAAATTAAAAAATAAAAAATTATTAAATTTATTTCTTTAAATTAAATTAAAAATTAAGAAAAAAATAATTTTTCTTTAGAAACCTACTGCATCATGATCAATGCTACAATTACAAGTCTCAAAAAACCCACTACCCCGCACCATATATTAGTCTCAGTTTCGATACTGTATATAAAACTCCATAGATAGACCAAAAGAAACAGTAAAGGAGAGGAGAGGAAACCCATAATCCATTATTTTTCATTTCTTCCCTTTTCCATTTATTTAGACAAGCTGCTATAGTCGCACAGACTGGAAGATAGAGACTACTATATCTCTGTCTGTCCCTTTGTCTTCAAGAGTACTTAAACCGCTAGTTGCAGGCAAAACATCTTTCTTTTATCGCCAACTACTTTAGTTAAAAGAAGGCTTCTCTTAAACAGCTCTTTCATTCTTCATCAAATTTTCTAACTTAACTGTCAATTTCTAGTATTTATAGACAAAGATGGCTTCTCTTACACCAATCTCTCAAACCCAGTTTTTATTGAACAAACAAACCCCTCCTCAAATCCTCATCTCCTCGTCTTGAAACTTGTTTTCAATCAAGTTTTGTGTCGAAAAGGTTGTGTTTTCAATTGAAAGTTCCAGTCTTTGATAGAATGCCTTTGAAAAATAGTGCTGTTGTGGCTGCTACAACAGTTGAGAAGCCTAAGAAGAGGTATCCAGGTGAGGCAAAAGGTTTTGTGGAGGAGATGAGGTTTGTGGCTATGAAGTTGCATACAAGGGAGCAAGCAAAGGAAGGGGAGAAGGAGGTGAAGGAGAAAGAAGAAGAAGCTGTCCGTAAGTGGGAGCCTTCTATTGATGGCTACTTGAAGTTTTTGGTTGATAGCAAGTTGGTTTATGATACCCTTGAAGAAATTGTTGAAAAAGCTTCTTTTCCTTTTTGTAAGTTTGATTGTTGTTTTAAGTTTCTTTATTTGATGATATGTTTACCTGGCTTTTAATGGTGGATTTGTTTATCTTTGGGGTGTGGCAATGGTTGTCTTGTTTTGTTTCGATGATTGTTTTTGGGTTGCTTGAAGGATTGTGTTACTGATAGTCTTTTGGTTTGCTTATTGGTTTGGACTAGTAGTTATGGATGTGGAACTTTGACTTCATAATTCATAAATTGCCTTTAGTATGAGGTGTGGGTTACCGTACTTGGATAAACAGGTGATTCTGCTAAGAGTGGGGTATGGCATTTTGAAAGAGAAACTGATGGTGCTCAATGTCTGTTTTGGTTAAAATGATCATAATCATTCACAAACCTCAGACATACTTTTACATTTACCACTCCATGTCTATATAGTGCATGGGGTGGGATCATTTTGCTGGTGTTTTGGTTTTCTTGTTTTTATCACCAATGCATCCCCAAGTTCCCTTTTGCACCGTTTGTGACTTATGAACATTTTTGTAGACCACGGGGTGCTATTCGCTTGTTGACTTTTACCTTGTGACAGAGCTTAAGACCTGAATCCCATTTTATCTTTTCCTTTAGATGCTGAATTCAGAAATACTGGACTGGAAAGGTCTGAAAAGTTGGCAAAAGATTTGGAGTGGTTCAAAGAACAAGGCTATAACATTCCCAAACCTTCTTCTCCTGGTGTTAGCTATTCACAAATTCTGCAGGAATTGTCAGAGAAGGATCCTCAAGCATTTATTTGTCACTTCTACAACATATATTTTGCTCACTCTGCTGGTGGTCAAATGATTGGGAGGAAGGTAAACAATTAGTATTTAACCTGAAGTGCCCGTATTTTTTCATGCTAAATGATAATTTTTGCATGGGTGGAGCTATTTTTGTGGCTCCATGCTTAGCTGTTGGGTTGATTTAATGTTTGGTACTATTTGATATTTGCAAGCAAGTAAATCTTGAAGTGTCTTCTCTTTAACCTCAAGAATCACCATGTTTACGCAATACATTAGGGGTTTTCTAATGAATTAGGAATTGCCAATTATGGGCTGGTTTGGAAAAAGGTTGTCTGGCAGCAGCTATGCAGATTTAACCCAGTGCATGCCTGTTACTGGCAGTGGCAAGTCGCGACAGTTTTCAATGCGCTCAACTCTTTTCATTTTTGAGATATGTCTTGAAAAGCAGCTAGGTAATATGGATAATGTCTTAGTATATGAGGTAACACACTCACATTTACCATTTTGTTTTACATCAGGTAGCTGAGCAGTTACTTAACAAAAAGGAGTTAGAATTCTATAAATGGGATGGTGACCTTTCCCAGCTTTTGCAGAATGTCAGGGACAAGTTGAATAAAGTTGCAGAGGTTTTTTTCTCGCTAGTCCCACAAAATTGTCTTGTTAATCTCTTACCACTAATTTAAACCTTGTGTTGATCCTGACAATTTAACCGTCAAATGTCAATATGACCATCTTACTTTACTTCTATGAACCTTTTGTTATGAGTTCGATGACCTGGTAGATAATGTGTTAGTTTTTGGGATTTCTCAGGGATGGACCAGAGAGGAGAAGGACCACTGTTTGGAAGAAACAGAGAAATCATTCAAGCATTCAGGGGAGATTCTTCGCCTAATATTATCATGATGTTGTAATTGCTTGTAGTCTTTCGTTATGGTGCAAGCCTTAAAATGTTGAAGTTGTTTCTTTTCCGTGGTAGCTTTACTTCCAATGAAATCATTTGACTTATGTTACTGTGTAAAGAACTTCATTCAATGTACAAATAAATTCGACTATCATTTGGCCAAGCTGTAGTGTGGAAATGCTGTAGATATTGTTTTTACGTCTTTTCGACAATCATTTGGCCAAGCTGTAGTGTGGAAATGCTGTAGATATTGTTTTTACGTCTTTGTGCCATGAGCTGCTTTGAACTTTTGTTATAGAATAAATTCTAAGTCATTGATTATGGAGTAAATGGGGTGTTTTAGGGGAGGGGTGGGGTGTGTGGTATTTATGGATGCTTGGATTCTGCTGCCGAAAACTGGTTTCCATACCTTTAAGGTCATGAGGGTTAGATGAGGATGGCGTAATGATAACAATATTGAAGCTTATCTTATGGCAGGTATATATCAGGAGACCATCTAGGCCCTCCATGATGAAAAGCAATGATGCTGAAGAACAGTTTGCTGAACTAAACATGTGACAACCCAGATCCAGATCCATGTTTTTGTCGCATAGCCTAAAGGCTGAGCGTATGCGTGAGAGAGTGAGAATACTGCATCTGGATTCCGTGTCTATTCTGTTGTGCAAAACAAATCACTGCATACCTTGCTTTATTTCTCAGCCTCGAATTTAGATTCTCCAAATTCAGTGCTCATGCATACCTTGTTAGGATGCATGTGCAGCTATAATAATCCACACCTTGTGCCTGCTGCATTGGGATTTGGAGAGGTACATTGCACATCATTTTCAGGCTAGAGACCTTGGATGTGGATGTCTGGAGAAGTAAAGAAAACTATCTTCAGGCTGGCCTTAACTCCCCTCTTCACCAACCGATCAGGCAACAATTTCCATGTCATACTTTTGGCAAGGACATGGTTTCCAGGCTGGTGAATTATTGCCTTCGCCGCGTAATTATTGCCCAACTCCCAATCAAGAAAGGCCATGATAGATGTTGAATTAGCAGCCTTGTAATATATTTAACAAGAAAAAGATAATGTAAAAGGTCTGATCCTCGCACGTTTTTTTTTTTTCAAATTGTTTTCATGATGGGGCCATTTGTTTATTTTTCTTCTTATCTCCTTATATATGGTAGGAGAGTTGATAAGATAAAGCAACTCCACTCTTAGCTCCCTCTTACAAAGAGGGATGTATCAGAGACAAAATGGTCAAACGCCTCTCCCTGTTTGGGCTCGTCTGTCTTCTCCTTCATAACATTCCCACATTCTAGCTCTATCTCGCCTGCCTTGCAGCCTCGTGCTCTAAAATCTTTCTATCCCAAAAATATTCAGGTATGAAGCTGTCAAAATTAGCATTTCTTTTGACATGATTCTGATTCACATAATTCAAAGAATCTGTACATAAATTTGTTATTTTTTCTTCATATACTATATCTTTTTCCCACATATATCTCAGGCTGCAAAGAGCTGTCCATACGAACATATATCTCAGGCTGCAAAGAGCTGTCCATACGAACTTGTTATAAAGACCAGTTGCTCCTCTACAACTTACACCAGAGACAAAATCAGCGTAGCTTTTGGTGATTCTTATGGCAATGAGGTTAGTATGAAACCTAGTTTACTATATAAGATTTGAACATGTTTCCGGTTTGGGTTCATGTCTGTTTAGTAGCTAAAAACTTGTAAGAAAAATACAATGAAACCAACAATATTCTTGTCGTTTCCAGCAAAACAAGAACAAAGCGTCTCTAGTCTAATCAGATTTTCATGGCAACAGATCTTGACATTCAAAATCTAAAATGAACCCATTAAAGGAAAATAAATCTAGATAAAGGGTCTGATCTGATTTTTGTGTATTTTAAATTTGATTGATAAATTGTTTGAGGTCTATGTCAAGAGACTTGACGATCCATCTTCGGGCACATTTGAGAGGTGTTCAACAGATTCATTCCAGATAAATGGACCGTGTGTGGATTATGTTTGCTATCTATACATGCTGAGTACAGGATCTGATGGCTGGAAACCTGAGAGTGTGAAGATTTACCATACATGTACCAAGACTGTGACATTCAACTACAACAAATTCCTTCCAAATGGGGTGTGGTATAGGTTTAATGTCTGTGGTCGAGCATCTGAGTCAGCAATTATGTAGTTGACAATGTGATCATGTTGATGATTGTTGTTGTGTTTTGTTGAACACATTATGGTAAATCAGTAATAATGGACTCCGCATATACTGAGGATTTGCCGGCCTAGAAAGTTTTTTAAAAAATCAAGTGAAGAACACAGCAGGTCAATTTACCGACTTAATTTTTTTAAAAGATTAAATACATAATCAAAAAATAACTATCATTTAAAAAAAATATCTAAATAAATAAATAAATAAATAAAATATTAATCTAAATACAAATAAATTAAAATTAAAAAATATAAATCAAGCATAAATTAAAAAAAAAAACTAGGCGTTACTAAGATTAACAAACCATTTATTTAAGGCTCAAGTGACTTGGCTTTATTTTTTTTGTTACATTTGAGATAGATAACATGTTGCCTATCTTAATTATTTTAAAAAAATAATTAGAAAACTTGTTAGTTTAAATTTTGGTCACCTAATAACTAGAAAATTAGGTTTTATTTTTTTACCTCAAAAAATATTTTTTAATTTATTTTTAATTCAAAATATCTAAAAAAACATCTTAGAAATTGTTATAAACTTATATATAGTCTAAAAAATCCACTCTGGAACTAAAAATCAAATTGAATTCAAATATGTTTTTTCAAGAACTTTTAAGATAAAAGAATATTTAATATAATATTAAAAATAAAATCAAAAGATAACCTAATAAAAATAAATATAGTGTTAAAAGATAACTCAATAAAAATAAATATAATATTAAAAAAAAACAATGGAAGAAAAAAACAAAGAAATTTTGTTTTCAAGTTACACACGTGGTGAAATTACTTTTCAATGCTGTATGTCTTCCCCATGTTTAAGTTAATTGTTAATAATAAAACACTGGGAACAGCCAAAAGGGCAATAAAAAAGTTAAAATTGGAAGTCACGAAGGATGGGAAAGGGGGATGTGCCTTGACTCTTTATGTTCATGGACCCTAGAGTGTGACATGAAGATCAAGCATCTGGCACTGTCATCAAGAAACGTGATATGGATTTTGTTGCCCTTTTCGCCGAGCGTGCTTTTCACCTCTTTCCCTCATCCTCCTAATGGATTGAGTATTATTTAAGTGAACCACTGTTCAACTTCGTTTTCTTCTTGTGAGCCTCCGATAGAGAGGAAAAGACTACAACAGACTAACATGGACTGGCGGCATAAGATGAGGAAAGCTTGGTTTGCTGTTTCTTCAAGATTCAAGTTTTGTAAATCTGGTTGGTTTTTGAATCTTATCACGGTTTCTTTACTTTAACTACACCAACAAGCTCTTTTCTCTAGCCCAATGTAGATGGGGATGCGCCTTACTTGAGCACATGATGATTCTTGGTGGGAATACCAAGTTCTTCGTGGTTGGACTTGGAGAACTAATGCAGGCTTGTAGGAGTGCTTGTCGCTTGTTGAAGTTGCAAGATGATGTACAAATGTGTGGGTATAGAGATGTGGAAGTAATGTGGAGTATGTTCATTGAATCTAATCCAGAGAAAATGGCAGCAGCATCAGTGAATTCTACTTCTAAACCCACCAGCACGCAAATCCAAATGCCTTCTTCGAGGTCTTTCCTTTGGTCTCACAACAAAACAACCACTGCCACTACAACTTCGTTTACTTCATTCAATCAAGTTATAATTACCACGGAAGAAGAAAATGCAGAAACAATTGAGGGGTAGATATGTATGTTCTTAGTTTATTCTCGGCGGTAAAATGGAAATGAGATAACATGCTTTATGTAACAGTTGTTCTCACAGGAACACTGTTGACCAAAACTATTACAGTTCAGAGTCTCATAATCTGGTAATTAATTTATCCTAAACTCTTTTTAAGTTTTCTTTCTTGATCGCATATTCTAAAGTTTATTGTCGTGTTATTGGACCACGGGCTATCTATATAGCACCATCAAAACTCTCCTCTACAAAAGAAATCCATGGCACATCCCATGATGAGAGAGCACTTGCTGTTGAAAAACAGACTTGAGGATTTAACCCAGATGATTATGCGTTTCCAGTAAGGTTAACTATTGTTAGCATATGTTTTCAACTGAATTCCGTAGCCTTGGTAAGAAATTATTCATCACAAAGAAATTAATAGAAATATATTTAGATAGTGCTGGCATGATCATCAGTATATTAAAAGGAAGAAGTAGGATACTTGCATTGCTGGATATCATTTTTAGGGCAATCGCCTGAATTAAAGCATCGGGAAATAAGTCTTAAGAACCGAGTTGAAGGAACCGTAGTGCCATGGGATGCTTGGCTTCAGACAAGCCATCAGGTTTCAAAACTTCAACAATTTCTCCATTCACAAGCAGGCAAACTACATCAGCAATCCTCTGGATCTGTTTGATGCTGTGAGAGACAATAACAACTGTCAAGCCTCGCTGTTTCTTTAATTTTACAAGAACATCCTCTATGTTTTGTGTTGAAATCGGATCCAATGCACTAGTAGGCTCATCCAGTAGCAAAACCTTTCAAAACGCAGAATATAATCAGAACAGCATATATTGGCCACCTGAAAGCAGTTTAGCAAGTGCGGGAAAAAAATTTTGGGGGCATGAGAACACAACAAAGAGTTTTTGCACATTTCAATAGGCATTACCTCTGGTTGATTAGCTAGGGTCCTAGCAAGTGCAACCCTTTGAGCTTGACCGACAGATAACTCATTACTAGTCTTTTTGTAGAAGGAAGAATCAAGGTCTGCAAGCGAAAGCAATTTGTAAACCTCGTCATCAGTAAGCTTCTTCCCCTGCAATAGTGGTCCATATCGTATGTTATCTGCAACCGTGCCTGAATAGATTTAAATCAACGGTCAGTTAGCTATAAATCACATAGCATTTCTTGAAGGTACCAGGCATATATCCGTCAAGTCAACAGAAGATAAAAAGTGCTACTACTGCCGCTGCTACAACTGTAATTTCAGGGGGGAAGCTGCTGCATCCCAATCCCAAAGGAAGAATCAATGTGATTTCCATCACGAATCTTAGTCCAGAAATAGTGTCGGGACTTGGAACGCATTAGGCGAAGGCACGTGATGGTGGTTGAATGCATGACAGTGAAATACTTAGCTGGTATGCATATGGATTAATCAAAATATTACGACAATCAGGCATCCTGCCATCATAATATTACAGAGAAGTATCCAACAACGTAGCTAAGAAACTTGTAGCTATTTAAAATTTCAGATGACAACAACCAGTGTCTTGCCTGCCAATTTATGATGGCATGCTACCTGATCTTTAGAGTACTCTCTAAGGATTCCATAATCGAAAAGGCCAAAAACTTCCTGAGCTACAATCTACGGACAGCACTGTGCTATTTTGGGACTGGATTTCAAGGAGCACTCTATACCAAAATACATGCCACCCTCTGTGCTGATCTACACTGGACTATTAACTCAATCACCCTACCAATTACAAGAAATTTACTAACTATAATGATAATTCAGAACACTAGCCGAGCTTGGAAAGGCAAGAATTAAACATTGACAAGCATATTTGTGCAGGTTTTGATTGATAAACCAATGGGTCAAAATGAAACTGTAAGAAAAGGAAATAAAAAATCAATCTAACCATCAAAGAGAGCAGGAAGCTGAAAGAGCATCCCAACTTTCCTGCGATGGCCGAGAACATCAAGATCGTTAACATCACGACCATCAAGAAACACGGTCCCACAAGGTGGTTCCCACAATCTGTTAAGTGCCCTCAAAACCGTCGACTTTCCACTTCCACTAGGGCCTATAATCCCCACAATCATCCCTTTAGGTATGTCCATATTGATCCCATTCAATATGGGCACCCCAGCATCAGAAACCTTAGTCAAATTTCGTATCCTAAACTTGGCTTCTGCCCCATCTTTCGCTGCTTCTACGTTAACAGCCAACAGGGGTTCCTGATTCCCGTTACCTGGAAACAAAGGAAGAGAAAAGGGTAAAGGGTTTGAATAGCAAGACAGGAAACATAGGATAAGTCAAGAAATAAAGAGATTGCTGTTGTTGAAGAGTGCTTTCACCTGGAGAGACGTCTACAGCTTGGTAAAGTGAAGTCAGAGACATTATTGTATTTTGTGTTGGGTAAGCAAGTTAGGAAGTGGTGTTGGTCATTCTGACATAGATGGGCGGCAGAAGAAGCCTGCCCCAGTTTTCGTTGGAACGATGGACCAGGTTCGTGATTCCTCAGGTAAACCTTCCCTTCAAAAATAAAAAAAAAATAAAAAAAATTGCTCTCTCTCTCTCTCTCTCTCTCTCTCTCTATATATATATATATATATATATAAAAACCTAAACCGATGGATTGAGGATAACAAATAATTTGAAGACTCATCTTATACCATATGTCTTCAAGGACTCAATTCATACATGGGTAACATTTTGAGGACTGCTTTCAAATCCCCATTTCCTCCCCTCCCTCCTCCAAAATATTAATATTAAGAAAAATCAAGATCTTTAGAGAAGGAACTAAATCCACGACTTCATTTCTTAAACCCACCACGTGCATGCAACACATCGTGCTAAAAGGTAAAATATTGATTTTTTTTTCTTATAATTATGAATTTCAAAATTCATCTTTGTTTTATTATATTATAAAATAAACTATTCCAGTATAATTAGTATTTTGCTTCTTGGTCATTTTATTTTATTTTATTTTCCAAAAGATGAGGTAGTTTACTTTTATCATAATATAAATATCTTTTAAGAATTATATAAAGTTATTTTGATAATTATATTTTTAATGCATAATAAAATTATTAATGTAAAATTGCTTCTTCTTTTTTTGAGTACTGACCATGTAAAAATCATACAAGCTCTTTAATTAATTTATTTATTTATTTAGTCCCTTTTCTCTTATTTAAAATTGTTGTATTTACATTAATTATTTTAAATGGTTTGTCTTGCTTTTTTTTTCTTTTTTTTTAAATTAATATCTTCTTAATTTTTTTATCATTTTTTTAAACTCTTGTTTTGTTGTTGTTTTTGTTTAATTATCTTTTTTTAAGTTTTGTTTTTGGTTTGATTCTATTAGGTTAGCACTCAATAATTTTTTTATTTCACCCCTACTTTTTTTTAATCATAAATAATCAATTATATTATAAATAATTTTTAATTTCACCCCCTATAATTTTTTAATCTTTCAAATATTGTCCTAATTCTTTTAATTATAATTTTTTTTTAAATTTCATCCTTTTTTCTATAAGTTTTTAGGCCCCATTCTTTTTTTTTCCTTTTTTAAAATTTTTATTAATAATTTTTTAAAAAACTTTATTATTTAAAATTAAATAGGATGATATTTAAATTATTTGATTGAACTTAAGTCTATAATTTAATAAATTATAAGATATTTTAGGATTAGATTAGGTTTAGAAGATTTGACTAAATTTATTTAGTTTCCTCTTATTTTTTTATGCTAATTGTTTTTTTTTTAGTTTGACTCTCTTTTTTTAAGTTTTTTATTAGTTATGTTAGCATTGAGTTATTTGATAATCCAAATAGTTTGGATTTAATATTTTTTTTAAATATTTAAATTTCACTAATAACTTTGAACTTAAATTTTATTTAACCTACCATTTTTTTATTTTATTTTTACTTTTAAAAGAAATTGTTTGGCCCACGGCAACCGCGGGTAACATTTATAGTTATATCCTACGAACATTGTTTAGTCAACAATGTTTAAAACATTAATGTAAAAAAGTGAATCAGGATTAATTTTAAAGAGTATTAACCCCACTAATTTTTAGTATTAATTGGTTGGAGCTCATCTACCAATCATGCTTTGAGCTCACAAATCACTCTTTGTTCACTAGATATATTTAATTCAAATTAAATTAAATTAAATTAATCATTGGACGTTGTAATGACTAAAACATTTAAATATTAATTATATTAACATAACCATTTAAATGTTACAAAGTCAATAAAATTTATCAACTGAAACAACTATAATTAATTATAATTTAAAATTAACTATAACAAGTGAGAGTATGTTTGATATTGTGGTAACTGTTGTAGTTGTGAATTAAAAACATTATTTTATAAAAAGTATTTTTAATTGAGGTTAGTTTAGAAAAATATATGTTTTGTTAAAACTGTGATTGAAATTGAGATTTAATAAAAAGTAATTTAATGTATTTTAGTTTAGAAAAATATATGTTTTGATAAAACTGTGATTAAAATTGAGATTGAATAAAAAGTAATTTAATGTATTTACTTAAAAGAATATTTTTCAAATTGAGGTTTTATATATATATATATTGATGATTTTTAATTTAAATATTGTATATTTAATTATTATTATTACATTAAGAAATAATAATATTGATATCAAATATTTTTTATTATTCTATTAAATTACATGCAATTTCATCAAATACAAAATCTATCTAACAAGAACTATATTGTTTTTCTATAGTTTCTCATGCGTGCAACAATATTAGGTAAAAATATCATAAAAAATAGGGTTGTAATCAAATTTTACAAATGCTACGTCATCAAATAATCTCCTTTCAATTTTTCAAATAAAACAAAAATAAAAAATAAAAAATAAATATTAATATTAATTATTTTAAATTTAAATATTGTATATTTAATTATTACTATTATATAATAAAATAAATAATACTTTATATAAAATATTTTTTATTGTTTCATTAAATCATTTACAATTCCATTACATATAAAATTCATCCAAAAGAACTACAGTTTTCATTATTTTTTTAGTATGCAATAAAATTAGATAAAATATTATGAGAAATAAAATTATAATTATAATATCAGTGAATTTAATTTACTCTACACTAGTTTTTCAGAAAAAAATATTGTTCACATGATAGTACGAGTGAATTTAATTCACTCTAAACTAGTTTTTCTTTAAAGAACTGTTTATAATTCATTATATCATTTAAAAAAATAAACAGTGCAAGTTAATTTATAATTCATTATATCATTTAAAAAAAATTATTCAATAAACAGTGATAATGAATTAAAATTCATGGGTACTGTTCACTTAAAAAATAGAGAGGGCAAGTGAATTTATAATTCATTACAATGTTTTTTTTTTAATTATTCAATGAAGAGTACAAGTGAATTAAAATTTATTCATACTGTCCACTTAAAAAAATAAACAATATGAATTAATTTATAATTCATTGTACTGTTTAAAAAAAACTAAAACTATTTCTGTAAATAGTGATAATAAATTAAATTTCACTTATATTATTCACTTAAAAAAAAAAGAGAAAAGCAGCAAAGAGCTGCTTTAGCAAAAACTGCATTGTAAACATGAATTGCACTATGCCCCACTAAAAATAAATTGTTTGTTGTTTGTTATCAAATATTTACAAGCTTTGGTTTGTTTTAAAAACAATCGCACTAAATAAATAGCCACTAAGACCATATTTTTGAATTAATTTTTATGGTTGTGATTTAAAAAAAAAATTATAATTAGTTGAATTTAAATATATGTTAGGTAAAAATTATAATTAAGATTTATTTACAACAAAAAACATATATAAAATATTTGATTATGGTTACTTTTTAAAAGTGTTTTTTACTTAAAGATATATTAAAATAATTTTTTATTTTTTAAAAAATATTTTTGATATCATTGCATCAAAATAATATGAAAATATAAAAAAATATTAATTTGAAGTAAAGAAAAAATAAAAAAATAAATTTTGAAAAAAATACTTTTAAAATATAAAAATAAACAAAGTTTTACAAAATTTATTTAAAAACAATATATAAAAACTGCTCCACATAAACTTTTTATCATTCAAACTTAATTTGTTGATGAATTCACAGTATAAACACAATTTAATGTATTATGTAATTATATTTTTTGTACCCAGTCCAAGTGAAGAAACTGCCCTCAATTTCTAGCTCTTGGGCTTATGTTACCTTTGGATTCGTGAATATGGAAAGAGGAATTAGAATTCTATGAGTTTTGCAACATGAATCAGTCTTTAATTCTATTTTTAGCCGGAAGGAATGGACCCATATATAGTTAGAAAATGGAGATTTGAGAAGCCGCCATGGCCACCCGTGAGAGCACACATCAACTGAAAATACAGAGAATTTGGACAAGAAATGAATGGACGAAGAACATGCCTAGTAGTTTGTTTAAGACCGAACAACTTCAAGTTGTATACAATTAAGGAAAAGAAAAGTCAATTTTTTTAAAGAAAAAATAAATAAAGACAAAGCAAGGAAAATAAAGACAACAGAAAGTAAACTTGGTGTTGATTCTATCTATGGCTTATGAAGAGCTCTTCCAGCAAGCAAGGCAGCTTCCATGACTAAAGATATAACATCAATCACTTCATCAACTTGGCATTTGTTCCCCTTAAATGAATGTGCACCTGAGTTTCTGAAATTGTTCATGCAATTGATGAAGTTTTGGCTGCACTCTTGGCTTAGATAGTCATCTGCATGCAATAATGCACCATCCCCACATAATAAATAAATAAATCATTACTTCTACAATCACAAGCAACACATCACAGCAAATTTCCTGTCAGTTACACTCACAAGCAACCAAATTCATAGCTGTCCATATGCCTATCCTAATGGTGACTTCATCTATAGATCTAGCTTTCACTTTCGACTTATTTTCTACGCATCTCCACCGACACTTGATTACCATGGTAATTCTTAATGATGACAGGCATTGTTTGTGCCATTTTTTTAAATAAAAAAAATAATTCTATGATTAGGGTATTGCATGCCTTGCCTCTAATTATGTGCTTGGTGTTCTAAGACAAAATATATATATATATATAAAATAGAAACATGTTTGAGAAGAGAAACAGAGATGACTACAATTTTGAAATGAATTTTTATTCTTTTCAAAATAGAAAAACAGGGGTGCATGTTTTCACTATCTCAATTGTTACCAGCAATTTTACCTGCTATTTTATCTCGATATAGTAATTCAACGTAAAGATAAGGGAAGGAGGAAAGGGAAAGGAATATTTATCTTTCTATCAAATCACAACTACTGATTTTGGCATAGTCAAATAATCCCCCCCACGCCCCCGGTTCATGATACTTTTTTGTAACCAATTTGTCCACCTCCTACTGTAGATCTATGGGAGCTGCAATTAAACAGTTGATCTCCCTTTTACCAGAAAAGGGACCATACATTGAGAAGCATTTGAAGAAATTTAAAGAAAATTACACCAACGGAGCCATGCTCTTATGGTGAATGAGAACTTACTGTTCTTTGCTTGCACACAGGCGTCATGCTTCATACAACAAGCATCAAGACCGTCACAAGGCTTCTCTCCCGGGCATCCACTATATAGAAGCCCACAATACTTGCCATATCTCAAAAACGGTGGCACTGCCATCCACATAAATCAACAACAATCTTGACCATATTCTTGTTAAAACTCAATGAGCAGAGCATTCAAGCACAAAAGAAAAAAAGAAACAACCCTAAATTGTTTACTGTAAAGCGATTGTGTCTGTAATTTTTTTTTTTTATAGATTTTGTTGTTTGTTGTAATAGATAGATCAAACTGTCTTTTTGGAAAGAAAATAAATAATTGTAAAGAAAATTGCCCACCTGAACAGAACTCTGACTCACATTTCCTGCTACAGTCTTTGCTCTAAGGAAAAATCTTCAAGTATTATGGCTCGTATATATTAAAAGAAAAAATAACGAAAAACTGAGAGATGATCAAAAGAACAAACCAGGGAGATAGCAGAACCGGTTGTTTGAACTCCAATGTTGAGTGCTTGGACAGAAAAGGATGAAAAGGCAAGGACAAGGAGTGAACAAGAAACGAGAAGGGCTATCTTCAGTGAGTTACGGCACTCCTTTGCCATTGTTTTTAGGACTGAAAAATGAAGCTTGGTTTTGCTTAAAGGCAGAGTATATGGGCAGAAAATGTTTTATTGAGAAACTGAAGAAAAGGAGGAGGTTTGTCTTGTAATGGCTCGTGATACGTTTTTGGAGTGTTGTTCATACTCACCCTTCTGACCAAAGTGAGATGTTTAAAATTGGAAGATACAGCGGGGTCGTTGTAGGGTCCATCTCTTGTGATCTTGCTCTTTCAACCACCTCTCAATCAAACACTCCAAAATGGTTTAAAAAATAAAAATTGTGCACCTGATCACAATGATATCAAATGTCTGTTTTGGAACGTGATGTAATGTTTTTTAAAATTTTAAATTTTTATTATTATAACTAATTTTTTATCCTTTTAAATTATTTCTATGTGTTAATATCAAAACTAACTTTTTAAAAATAAAAAAAATTATTTTGAAACATTTCTAAAATAAAAACAATTTAAATCATAACCTTTACCACAATTTTAAATAAACTCTAAACTCACCAACCCCACAAATCAATCTAATCTTAGTTGGTTTTTTTTTAAAAAAAGAAAATATAGAATGTAAGTTGATTTGATTAACAAAATAAATCAAACCATAATCTAAGTTTATCAAATTAAAATTTATTTGATTTTTTTAAAATGAAATAAAATAATTTTAATTCATTCAAGTTAATTAGAATGAATTCACCTAACTTATTATCTAGATATTAAGGTTGATTATGAGTTGAAGGGGGTTTACTTAATAATAATTGCTTTCTTCTGGTTATAATATTTGCAGAAATTAGTTGAGGATATCCACGAGATTAAGGAAGTTGTAGAAATATCAAATATTATATATCCAAGTGGTTAAGGATGAGAAAGAAAATTAAGTGCATAATGCTGAGAAGGACTCCTTTAATTACAAATACATACGATCATCTTGTATTTTGTAAGTCCTTTATCCATGCGTTGAGGGTAATTTTATCGTAATTATGTCCAAGAAACAAATTGTAAGAGTCTTATTTTCCATTAAATAGATTCCATGAGTCCTAGTAAAACAAGTAAATTATCAACAATAAAAAACATAGACAGTTTTAGAAAGAAAAATCTCCAAAATCCTCGACCTTTATTAATAAATTTATGTTTCTTGCTAATCAAAGCTCAAAAATCAATGTATTACTTCTATGTTTAACCAGTTAAACTAAAAAAAATCTTGTATTTTTTTCCATAAACATCTAAATACATATATAGGAAGCTTTTTTAATGAGGTCATTTAAAACCTTATACTTTATTTTAGGAATTATATTAAGTATTTTAAAAAATAAAATAACGTGAATTCTAACAAAAAAAAGTTAAGCAAATCTAAAACATTGCAAATTATCTTGGTTAATTTATGTTTCAATATTAATTATTTAAAACCAGCTAAACCAAGAAAATTAAATAACATATACAGTAAGGAAAAAAAACTGATTATTTAAAATTCATTAAGCTATGAAGATCAAAGTAATATGAAAAATTGGACCTTATTCTTATGAATATATCATTTGAAATATGCAACATTTGATAATTTTGTTTCTTTATAGTGGGAAATATAATCCTTTTAATTTTCATTATCTCTTTAATATTTCATGGAGATCAATCATATAAAACATTGTGAATTTATATAATATAAGTCATAATTATTAATATATTTTGGAAGTCGAAGAGGGTCAATTAATTAACCACCCTAAAAAATATAACCCTACCAGCTAGATATAGAATCCTTATAGATAGTCTGTTTTTATGATATTTATGTTATAATTACAATATATTTACAATATATTACTCTTCTATGTTATTAGTATCAGGTAATTATACCCATTTTTTCGAGATGGCAATTTAATCCCTCGTTTGTTTTTACTGTTCTTAACAGTAACCCTAATTTGCTATCCATTTCTTTCCAAATGTTCTTGTCCTGTACAAATATATTAGGGCCAACAGACTCCCAATCAGTCCTAACTACAAAAAAAGGGGGGCAATGGCCCATTAATTACTCATTCCATAACCCACCAACCCAACATTACTTTATAAAATAGTTGACCATCTACAAGTTGAGATTTGTAGTCCATACAAAGCTATGCAAGCTCACTCATAATCTATACGATATAGTTAGGGCTCAGAGAACATCACTATATTCCAAGCCCAATCACTTCATGCAAACTAGGTAATTACGTTAGAAAGGACTCTTCTAAAGGCTCAACTACGTCCTGGATATATGGTTAATTACTAGCTAGGAGAGCTTCCAAGCTTTACCACCATTGATGCTGAATTTCTTAAGCCTTCCGAAGAACATTACTAAGATGAGGATAAATTTTCCCATGTTACTCCACCTTCCAACAAATCCAAACCATGCGTCTCTGCACGAGCTATCAGATTCAAGTTGTCGTTTGCAGCTATAGCCAGTTGAGAACCCGACATTTCCATATGCGCTACAAAATGATTAATTTTTCATTATGGAGTTAGTTAAATATATTATGCACACAGTTGATCATATATAGAGTTTGATTACATAAAAAAAAAAATGATTTGGACAGTCGTTCTCTGTGATAAGAATTTATGATACCTCACGACTTCTATGGTGATATTGAGCACGTTGAAATTGAGGGGGTCTTTCTTCAACTTCTCTCTCTCTGAGATGCAAACGAGAATCACAAAGATGGCTAAGGTAGATAAAGGTGAGAACAACAGGCAATGAACCAAAGACTTCCTTTGGTTTTTGCATTTTTGGCCAGTTTCTGAATCAACCTCTTCCTGTTGCTTTATTGGCACAAGTGAAGTGTATGGTGGCAGATACCTTCAAACACAGAAATAAAAATAAAAATAAATCCAAGATTACAAGGATTTCAGACAAGGTCTTATCTAACACAACTTCAATCTTGTAGACAAACTTTTGATGAGTCGTGTTTTAAGAAGTGTGATAGCATTTTTTTTGGGGGGCTTATAAGAATGGAATGCAGAAATGAACCCCAACCATGAATGAAGGTAAGCCTATATTTAGACTTCATAATTAGATTGTGCTTTATATATTTAGTCAACCTTAATGGTTAAGCATCAAATCATCCTAAGAAGCAGGGGTCCTAGCCAGCACTCGACCTCATTATTTTTTCTTTCCTTTTAAAGACAACTTGGAACTTTTTTCTTTGAATATATATATATATATATGTATATATTCTACAAGAAGCTAAGACTTTTAGAAGAAATGAAATATTAGAGATGATTTTATTCCAGTTGAAACGAATTTGAGCTTGAAAGGGGCAATTCGTCATACAGCAACAACAAGAATCAAATTTGTGCAAGTAATATACTTATGATAAGCTTCTAGTACTGTTCAATGCATGATTAATAGATTTGATTCTGTTTGCATAGTCAAAATAATATATTTTGGATTATTTTTTTCTTTTCAAAGTAATCTTTTCATCAGAGATCCACTTCTTGGTTGTTTATCATATCTAAAGTAAATAATTAATTAATTAATGTATGTAGTGCTTTTGGGACAATTAATTAAATTAAATAGGGTTTATACTCCGTCCACTTTCAGTGTATCAATCCATATACATACATTAAGGAGAGAAAGAGTTAACTATACACACACACACACATGCTGCCTGGCCAAACACAAAATTATCCAGAGAAAGAAACCCAAAATCTAATAAATAAATAAATAAATAAATTGGGAGGCTCAACTAATATAAAACTTAAATATTTTAAATAAAAAATCAAAGTGAACTTAATATTAAATTCAGCGCTGTACAATGACCAGGCAAAATGGGAGGCTCAACTAGAAAGTCATAATTATATATGGTCACGATCTAATTCTCCATGCATACATGATATCCATTTGGCGCAGAGGAAGGAGTTAATGGACAGGGTATGAGATTCCCCCACCATCGTTGTTGTGGTTGGATTTGACAGGAATTTCCTTTTGAGATCGAAACAATACTATTCGTTTGGGAATTGCAGGCCACATAACAGTGTAACGCGTAGCTCATATTTTTTGTGGCCAGTATTATGATTCCCAGTATTTCAAAAAGAAAAGCACGAGATAAGTTGTTGTTTTTAGTCTCAATATACATATATTAGCTTTAATGCATGCACTTCATTCCTTCTTTTTGGCTCAAATTAGTTATCATGCAACCTGGGAAAAAAAAAATCTTGATTACTTGAGGATTGCAATTTTCGTTTCTCCGTCTGTTTTTCTATCGAATAAGAATCTAATGAAGGATATATGGCCTGTGATCTTGAACGTTCAAAAAGTGAATTTAGATATATCAAGCTCATAGCATGTTTGAAATATTTAATTTTAAAGGTATAAAGAAAAATAATCAGAGTGACATTCTGTACAAATACAAAATTTGTACCAAAAACAAAAATCCAATCATAAGATTTAATGCATGGTCTTTCAATAATTAAATAAATATATCGTGCATAGATATATAAATGTAAAATAAGAAAGAAAGACTTACATCATAATCACGAAGAGCACCAAGATTGCTGGAGAGATGATGGAGAGATCAACAACAGATTCACCAGTATGCCTTGAATTTACAACCTGAAACAATGCACCCATGAACTTCTGATAGGGATTCAGACCATCCATAGCTCCTGAATTCCACTCCATGGAGCAAAAGAGTATGAATTGCACCAGTATAAACCCCGAGACTGTGATAGCGAGAAGGCACGAATGAGAAAAGGATAGCAAATGGCCATAGCCCATCTCTCTAGCATTCATCAGAATGTATATGAACTCTACTTTCCTTGTTATTTTCTCCAAAATCCAGATCAGAAACCGCAGGCATGATGGGTATAATGTGTTTCCAAGAAGAACTTGAGGGATGAGAATGAGTAGGAGGCCTGGATTCTTCTTGAAAGCTACCATGTTCTCATTTGTAGGCACAAAACCACAGCTGGAAAAGGTAGAGACTGTGGTGAACACAGAAAATGTCTGAATCTTAATTCCTTTACTGCCCAGGACTTGTCTTGCACTAGGAACAAGGCTTGTATACATAGCAACTAAACTAGAACCAGTAATGTGAACAACTGAAAAATAGCCCAAAGCCACACAAGCAAGGCTCTTAAGTGAGCTCAACTTGAGACTATGATCATTGTCTAAAGAGTTGAGATTATATTCTAGGTCTACATTGGCTGGTTTCTCAATCTCTAGCCCTGGAAAGTTGGTACGTTTTGGAGGATTGTGGTAAACAGAAGAGACTCTACTTTCCTTGGTTTCAAGTTTAGAGAATTTGAACCTCGACAGATAAAGTCCAAGGATGGAAGTGAAGACCTCTCCACCCAATAACATCAAAATGGTCATGATGATAAGTTGGGTGTTAGAGAAGACCTCCATTTCCACCGTTGACATGCTTGAAACTGTTGCTGAAGAAACAGAAGTAAAGAAGATGTCAAGGCTTGCAGGCCTTAATGAACCAGGTCTTGGCTCTGAGACCTTCAAAGCCATATGTCCAACCAAGGAAAGGATTACAAAATAAGCAAGTTGAACCCAAAAAGGGTGTATTTGAAAGGCGAGCACACGAAGGAAGGACTGGATTGAACACATGGAAGATTTATGGAAGCAACATACCTTGTTGCAAAAGAAATTACGAGGGTGCTCTAATTTCTTACCAAGACTAGCAAAGCTCTTCATCTTTACTGACAAGAAACTAATTTGCACCTCAATGGGATATGGTGTTTATAAAGGACCAATACGGCCCCTGCTGGGCGAACGAGCTAGCTAGTGATAGAACTCAATCTTTAGTTGGAATTCACTGTGAACGAGTGGCTGCTAACCATGCAAGCTTAGTGGAATTATAATAGAAAAAGAAATCAAAGGGATAGGAATGATAGTTTATAGGATTTCGCAACTGTTTAGCGAAGGTTAGGTATGTGTGGAGAACAATCTGGTAAAACCAGAATATATGCAGTATCGGAATAGAAAGGTGATTCTAAACAAAAAATTTCTTCAAGCTTCAATTACAAGGTTTGAATCACGTTAGTGATTCTTTAATGAGGTGACATTATTGATTTTAATTTTAATTAAATGACATTTGAATATTATTTGTCTTTTAATCTTAATTTATGCATATATATATATATAATTTAACATTTTAAAGATATTCATGGAAGTTATCAGAATAGAAAAGTGAGTCCAAACAAAAACTTTTCGTTGAGCTTGAATGAAGTAAGTGATGCTTTGATTATGAGATGACATTATTGATATTGTAATGAAATTACATATATGAAAATCATTTAACTTCTAATCTTTATGCCCTGTAACAATTTCTTCATTAACTGTGCACAGGATGCATACCACACGCACAGCAAAGGAATACAAGTGTAGGAAACTGCTCAGATTTCAGACGGAATTTTTTATGCCCTCTAACAACAATAATTTAATTTGATCTAGAATAATACTGCGCCTTTTCCTTGTTTTGTTTTATTTTATTTTATTTTATTTTTCGAAAGAAAACATACACAGTTGAGCTTGTAAAAAATGTTGAGAGTCCAGGGATAAGGTTACACATCAAATAATGCAGGCGTAGAGTTGGAACTTTGACGTGACTCTAATGCGCTGATTCGATTAGATGTGTAGTTTGTTACTGGACAGATTCAAGCTGATCAGCAACTTCAGTCATGATGGCCTGAACATGATCCCAAAATTATTTTATGGAATAACACCAACAAACATTTTTCTCTACCATGTCGGTCCTACCAAATGACCATCTTTGTTTGATTACTACGAAGGAGGTGACTCGTGCTGTGCTACAGGTTATTTTTTTATATTAAAACAATTAAAATATAAGAATATTAAGTTTTTTTTGGTATAAAGTTATATATAAAAATATAAATATATGTGATACAACTTTAAATGAGTATAATTGTAACTCGGAGCTTTAAATATAAATCTGACTGCAAGACTGTATTATAGAAGTGTGATAATTAAAAATAAAAAAATTTAATATTATAAAATAAAAAGAAAAAAAGATTAATTGAAAAAGAAAAAAACAATAAAATAAAACATTATTTCAATGAATAGTGCTTTGTAAGGTGCAGTACAACAAAATTCCCTCATGAGATCACAATAATCTAATTAGTAGTAAACAAAACAAATAATAAAATTTAATTCTTAATCAAATCGATATTAAAAGATGAAATTGAAAAAAAAATTATTTAAAAAAAAAAATTTGAATCAACTAATTAACCCGTCAAATCTGGATCCATATCATGAGAGTATGATCACTAAATAGAAAAAAATTAATATTAATAAAATAAATTAAAAAAGATTAATTAAAAAGAAAAAACAAAAAAAACCCTATAACTAATAATATTTTTTTCAAATTTATTAATTATTATATTAGTAGTATTCATTACAATAAAACAATAATATTTTTAATATTAATAATAATATCAAACTTGCTTTACTCAAGTTCAAATGGATTTGACCACAACGTTAAGTTCAAGAGCCTTAGGTTTAGTTGCATTACCAAACCCAAGAGCCTTGAATATGGATTTAACTGAAAAATTATATCATGAAAATATGATAACTAAATAGAATAAAATTAAACAAAAAAATTAATTAAAAAGGAAAGAAAAGGCAAAGCACTATTCCAATGAACAGTGTTTTGTGAGAAGGTGTATAATATAATCCTCTCATGAAATTACAATAATTTAATGAAAAATAAATAAAATAAATCATGAAATTTAATTCTCAATCAAATTAATAGTAAAAAAGAATATTAGAAGAAAAAAACTAATTAAGAGAAAAAAATCTAAATCAACTGGATTAACCCACTAAATCAAATTAATCCATCAAACTAGGAATCCATGCCATGATAGTATGATAACTAAATAAAAAAATAATATTAACAAACTAAATCAAACAAAAAAATTAATTAAAAAGAAAAAAACAAAGAAAAAAGCAATAAGAAAAACACACAACTGAAAGATATTTGTCTTTCACTATAAATTTGCACAATGCAATCCACAACAAAAGGTTGATATATTTTAGTTATAGTTATAACATTAAAAGAAGAAATTGGAAGGAAAAACAAATGAAGATAAAAAAAAATTGAATTAATAGGAATAACTCATCAAATTAGGTTAACCTGTCAAACCTAAAATTTATGTCATAAAAGTTTGATAGTTAAATAGAAAAAAATTAATATTAATGAACTAAATTAAACAAAAAAAAATATTATTTAAAAAGAAATAACAAAACAAGAAAAAACCTATAAGAAGAAAAAAATCATGAAAAAAATCTGAATTAACTAGGTTAACCCATTAAACTAGGTTAACCTATCAAACCTGAAATTCATATCATGAAAATTTGGTAACTAAATAGAAAAAAAAAACTTAATACAACAAATTAAATTTAAAAAATAATTAAAAAGAAAAACCATAAAATAATTTAATATTAACAAAGAAATTTAAAAATAATTAAAAAGATCAAAAAAAGAAAAAAGAAAAAAATACTACACAAAAAAGTATTAATTTAAAAGAACAAAAAAAAGAAAAAAAACTACATGAAGAAAAAAGCTAATGAAGGGAAAAAAATTAAATTAACTGGATTAACCCTTCAAACTAGGTTAACCCGTCAAACCTGAAATTCTATCGTAAACGTTTGATAACTAAATAGAAAAAATAATTACGGGTTAACCTAGAATTAGCTGGATTAATCCGTCAAACCTAGAATCCATGTCATGAAAATTTAATAATTAAATAGAAAAAAATTAAATTAATAAAAAAAATAATTAAAAAGAAAAACCAAAAATAAAAATTTATATTAACCCGTCAAACCTGAAATTTTTGTCATGAAATTTTAATAACTAAATAGAAAATGTTTTAATATTAATAAACTAAATTAAAAAAAAATTAATTAAAAAAGAAAAAACAATTTAGCCTTTTTACTATGGGTTGTACTATACAATCTACAATAAAAAACTGAGCCATTTTAGTTATAATTAATTATCTAGCATTGAGCAATGGGGTTACTCGAAAATTTAATATTAGATTTTGATAAAATAATGATAATTTTAGATTATATTGAGTTTTTTACAACTCTGATCTTGTGTTGGTGAAGTAATTGGGTTGCCTAGTTGATAGGCTAATAGAATAATTGATTAGGTAATTATCTAAAGCAAGTTGACAGGGTAATATCTACGTTCATCTGAAAAAACAAGTTTTTATTTATCAAAATAGGAGGCCATATAATGCCCAAGTCAACAGATATATAAGAAAAATATAATATATATAATGTCAAATAAAAAAACAAGTTTTATAAACCAAGAAACATAGTATAAAAGACAACAGAAAAGTATTGACAGAGGTAAAGAATTTTGATAACTTTATTGTATAAAACAACAATTACAAGAATTAAGAAACAAATAGTTTCACACCACTTAAGAAAATCACTCCCATATTAGCATCACACCAAACAAAGATTACAATTTTAGAAACACAAATTGATTTGTCAATATGGAATCTGCAATTTCAATAATAGGTTGAATATGAGGGATATTTGTTGAGGCAATAGATTTAATCGAAAGTAAATGACTATGATATGTTGTAAGGTCAGTTACATTAAAAACAATATTGATAAGAAACTTTGATGGTAGATCAATTAAATATAAATTAGTACTGAATTGTTTAAAAACCTTAAATAGAACCCTCTTTGCATTAAACTTGCATATCTCATTCACGCAAATTAAGATGAGCAGCATACTTAGTAGTCTGTTCTGTCATTTAACTCATTATACTATCTTGTAAAGAGGTCATAGATCTTGTAAAATGTATCCTAAATTCACTAATTTTTTTTGGGATAATGGTAAATAGATAACATTGGTTGGTACTATAGAATGTATACCATAAACTAATTCAAAAGATGTACATATCGTGGTTATGTTGATATTGTGGTTGTATGTAAACTCTACATGAAGTAGAATTAAATCTCAACTAACTTTATGTTCTTTAGTAAGGCATCTAAATAGATTGCCTTGACTTTTATTAATAACTTATGTATGGCCATCAGCTTGTGAGTGAAATGCATTAGAAAAGAGGATGTTTGTTTTTATTTTGGCCTATAAAGTCTTTCAAATATAGTTGACAAACTTGACATGTCTGTTAGAAATTATAGGAAGAGGTAGGCCATGTAATATAATGTATTTTTAGAAACAAAAAGGTTATATAAAAAGCATCAAAAGTTGTTTCACATGTAGTAAAATGAGCTATTTTGTAAAATCTACTTTCAACAATTTAGTTTTATTATCAAGCATAAAACTAGCTTTGAAAATAAATTAGTTAATGCCTTCAGTGAAAAATCTTATCTAGTGGCAATTCTTTCAACCAAATCAATTAATACCAAACCATATTAAAGAATGAAATAAGTTTTATGCATCAAGAAACACGTTATGAATAACAATAGAAACATATTGGTAGAAAAAAAGAATCCTAATAACTTTATTATAGAAAATAAGAATTATAAAGAATAAGAAACAAGTAACCTCACACCACTCAAATGAATTACTCCTATATTAGCATCACATCAAATAAGAATTACAATTTCATAAACACAAACTATCTATTACAATCCTATTTTGTTATATATACACTCTTCTAAATGAAAGTTTTCTAAAAAGATAAACAACACATTAAATAAGGATAATGGTAGTTAATTAATAATTTTTTGTTATATGGAACTACAAGATAAACTTAAACCTATAATCTTTCTTTGCCAATGTTTATATTGACAAGAAACATTAAAATTGCATTAGTATAAGAAAGAAAAAGAAAGCAAGTAGCATAAGCTTTAGGTGCATGAGAGTCTAAGGAGGTGAGTAAAAGTCGCTTTGTGTGTGGAGTTTTATGTTGTTGCCATGTTCACTTACCTAGTGACCCAAAAAATTTATATACCAAAAGAGTGACGAGCATGGGGTGTGAGGAATGGGTCAATATGAGGTTTGTGAGAGTTTGAAGAAATGAGCAAGAGTTTCTTTATATATTGAGTCTTATATTATTATATTTATTTACCTAGTAATTCAAGGTATTTATATATCTTGATTATATAAGCATTTTGAGCGAAGATTACAGAAATTCTTGCATTGTCATATAAGTTACAACATGATTCTTTTTTCTATAAGCATGATCAAAACATACAAAATAAAGCTTATTGTATGCATTAAAAATATTATTGAATTCTATTTGAAAGCCTCGAGGCCACAAAACATTTTTTTTTTCTTTAATCGGAGTAACTATGTTGTTAGATATGATTTCACAGCTCATTGATTTGTAAAAGCTTAGCAATAATCAATACTTAAAAGCATAGCCTTTTTAATTATCAAGGCCTCAGCTCCATTAGAATCCATATTACCTATGGAACAAGAAAAATAACAAAGAAATCTTCCTTCATGGTCGTGGAGAATACCATCAATTCTTGAAAGTTTAGCTATTTAATAACGCAATAACATTCCACTTCAACATGCCTATAGGCGCCGAAGGTTTCCAAGATGAATCATTTCTTTTATTTGTTCTGTTAGTCCACATAACAATACCATCTAAAGAATGAAGTAAGCTTGAACCACGATAGTAGAAATTTATACCATTACATTTCACCCAACTAGCAACACACTAGAAAAGGAATGATACAAATCATATATATATATATATATATATATTTCATAAAAAAAAATAAAGTTATTATGAGGAGCATTCTGAAGAGACCAAAGTATACCAAAGAAGAAATAGAATATCCAGATTTAAATCCCCCCACCTCAATTATTTTTAAACCTCACTTGATTGAGTGGAAGAAACCACTAATCTCAGAGTGATTATAATAATAATCACTTGATTCCACAGTTCGGTAATTTGCTTAGCACACGTTCAAGTTTCCATTAAAGGAACTTCCACTATATATCTTTGTTCTTCAATTATACGTCCGTCCTTTCCCAAGACTGTACATGAAAAATCATTTTCATCATAATAGACTAATTCGGACATCAGCGTGTTTGCACAGATACTTTTACAATAACAAATAGGAGCACTAAACTATATTCACTGGATTCTCAGTTTCCAATGTCAACTCACTCTGTCTTGAGATTTGGAATCAAAACTCGACCACAAGCGTCTTGACAGAGAGAGAAAAAAAGATGAATTAATATTTTTATTTTATTTTCAAGGATTAGGTATTCTTAACCTTTTTAATGTATAAATATTAACCCCTTTTCAAATGATCAACAAATCATCGGTACTGATTAAAAAAGAAAGAAAGAGACATCATCCATCACTAGAGCCAACATCGCAATTATAGAAAAAATTATATCACACGAGTATCCATCATCCTGTTCATTTTTCTACTTGCCCCAGGGGATAATTTTATCAAGATCCCAACAATGTTCAACTATCTCTTTTTTATATATAATTTTATGATTTATTGTTATTGCTTTATACCAGTCTATTCGCTGGGGCTATCGTCTTTGCAACCCATGTCACTTTCTGATGTCCATGGTGGGTAAATGAAAACTGAAAAGGGTTGTAGATCGACGACGAAGATTATCATTCCTGCGTCGGCTGACCCAGTAATGAAGAATGATGAAGATGACACTTCAAATTTGGGGCACATGATTTTGGCTTCCCCACTCGGCGCACCCAACTTGTGGCTGGTGGGCCTTCGCTGCACCATTACAATGGTGGAGTTTCCACTTCTGCGGGTGTTTGTAAACATGATAAATTTTGTTTTTTAAGAGTTTGGTTGTTTGAGAATATATTAAAATAATATGTTTTTAATATTTTATATTTGATATTTAAATATTTAAAAGTATTAAAAAATATTTTAAAACAAAAAAATTCAATTCTTTGAAAAAAAAAAGTTCAACCTCGCCCTGGCGGTGAATTGCCATGCATGACCAGCATTAATGGTTGGTTCTTCTTGTTCTACTTCTTCTCAATTTAACGTTACCGCAAAAGGCCTTGAATTCTTTAATATCAATTATATATATATATATATAGAAAACCTGGATACTCGTTTTGAATCGACAGATCTTGTGGTTGATTTACCAGGTTCGTGCAGAATAAATTTTGTTAACGAGTCAATATTAATTTTAAAAAAAATATATAAAATGCTTCACTTGAATAATTTGAATCGCTCTTTCAAATAATTTAGATTTTGTCAAACTAAACATAAATCTATCATAATTTTTTGAATTTAATAATATTAAAATTAATATTAAATTCAAAAATTTTGACATAACATGTCAGGTTATTAAAGTCTTACATGGTTGTCGCCGGATTCAAGCACATGAATCATGTTAAATCTAAATATTGAGTTAAAAAATAATTAAAAAAATAAAATTTTTATTGAAGAAATAATAAATTTATAAATATAAAAAATAAATTATTTAAATGAGAAGATATAATTTGAATTTTAAAATCTAAAATTTAAACTAGATTTTTTTAATGATTTGTTATTTATAAATAGTTTCTGAACTTAAATTTCTGTTTAAGATATTTCAATGATAATTTAAAAAAATATAAAAAAATTTATAAATCTTAATATTAAAAAAAAATAGTTTTGGGTCTGACAACCAAACAAATTAAATCTTATTTATTTGCTAGAATCAACTAAATACAGGTTGCAGGATGCGTAGTTTTTAAAATTAAAAAATAATAAAATCGATATCAAATTTAAAAATCTGGACATACTGCTAAACCCCATTCACTTGCGTCTGATATAATTATCAAACAATTGGATTATGCAATTATGATAAGGTTATAACCAAAAATTCTTATCTTTTTACTCTTAAGACCAATAAAGTAATTGGATTGTGCAATTATTATAAAGTTCTAACCAAAAATTCTCATTTTTTTTACTTTTAAGACCAATAAAGTAATTGGATTGTGCAATTATTATAAGGTTCTAACCAAAAATTCTCATTTTATTTACTTTTAAGACCAATAAAGTAATTGTACTGTTATGAAAAAACATTATTAACGCCCGCAAACAAATAAATGATAGCAAATTAACATCGTGCATCGTGCAAATCACTTTACCCCTCAAGGCAAAGCTCATCTGATGTTTTCGGCCACGAGCAAAAAAATACTTCTAAAGGGCACGTCTACTGTTGTTTTGCCTAATTAACCACTACTTTACCTAGCTGCTTATCAAGTCTCCATAATTTTTTAAAATTTAGTTTTTTTTCTGAGAAAATACTAGGTGATACCCACTTGCATTCATTTTATGTACGATCCACAATCAAGTGACTGTAGAATAATATATATGGATCCATGGTGAGCCGGACCTTCCTTCTTCAACTAGTGAAATTATTCAATGCATTCCTCCAAATTACGTGCGTGAGGCCATGCTGCTAAGTGCAATCACCACGTCTTTCATATGCTTCACGTGTGTGTGGGGACTCACATGTGAAGCACGCACGCGGATGCGAAATAGCTTCAGTCCTGGAAATGGCAGCCTCCAAACATGCACGCAACCATAGCATAGATTGTCCATTTGCCCTCGTTCTTAAACTCTAAGCTTTCTGTATTCATGCCTGACGTAAATAAATACTGCTTTCTCTTCTTTTTTATTTGCACTTGCAGTGCTGGTCCAGTGATAAAAAAGATTCATTTTTTTTTATCTGGATTTAAATTTTATTATACATGCATATCATTTTCATGATGACTTATATATTTATTGAACTTGCAAGATGTTTAATGAATCATGAAATTAATTATGGTATATGCAAACTAGTCCAGACATCCACATAAATAAAAAAAATATTGCTTTCTCTTGCTATGGAAACTGGTGGTGGTGCTGCTTGGGGCTTCAGAACACTATAACAATGGTGGAGTTTCCACCTCTGCATTTTTTAATCTAGGACGGGGAATTGCCACACATTAATTAGCAGAAATGGTTGCTTTTCTAGTGATTGTGGAATCATATGGATTTATGCTGAGCCGGATTGCAAATTTCACTGTTTTGGGTCCTTCTTCTTAAAAGTTAAAATGATTTAAGAAAATGAAAAAATAAAAAGGCTTTATAGATTTTTAATCAATTTGATTGAGTAACTAGATGATCTGAATTTTAAATTAAATCATATTATATTATATTAAATTTTATTTATTTATTATAAAACTCAAACCAAATTAACAAATTTTCATATTAAAATATAATAAAATAATTTTTTTTATTTTTAAAATTATTTTTAATAGCAGTGCATCAAAATAATCTAAAAACATTAAAAAAATATTAATTTAAAGTAAAAAATAAAAATACTTAAATTTTTTTTAAAATAATTTTAAAATATAAAAACAGAAGTTAACATATATCGTTCATGAACTGTGATTTATTAAATTCCAAGCTTTCTTCTGTAACGGTTGATCTAAACAAGTACATGTATATTAGCATTTAATTATTCTTTTCTATAAAATAAAAAAACGATGTAGTTTCAATAAAATGAATGAGAGAAAATAAAAAATAAAAATAAAATTGTATTTTATAATAACAAAGAAGAAAACAATGAATATTTTTATATCATATTTAGTTAATAAGGGATAAAACAAAAGAAAATGAAAAAAAATGTTTTACGTTTGATATATATTACCACACTTAAAGTGTCTTATAATAACATATACAAATCATTGTTTTTGCTTTATTTATAATAAGAATTAATAATTAATCTAAAACCGCAATTTTTCCATTCATAAAAATTAAGTTAAAAAAATTTGTAATTATCATAAAGGAAGATAATTCATTGCTAAAAATGATGATATATTTAAATTATGATATTTTCTCTCTTTTCGCTAGCAAGGAAAGTAGCTAGCTATTCGCTTCTGCATATTCAGCTTACCGAAGTAAAGACGTTAGTTAGTCAGATTGAAAAATCCACAAAATCTAATATGGAAATAATATGGAATCGACAATAGATGAAATCTTAAGGAGGAACGAGCTCGGATTTTAGAGGTAGTCTTGCTTGAAAATATAGAATACAGCACATGGATCCGATCATCACCTTGCAGTTCATGCGAGTAAGGCAAGCATGGCTTGAAAGCAAAATTGCTGATAGATCCAATATGTCGTTTTTCAGACCCAGATATTCATTTTCAATCAGCCTGCTTGTGCAGAACAGGAAGATTCAGAGAGACCAAAATCTTTAAAAGAATTGGGATAATCTTTGTATCTGAGACAGAGCAGCCCAGCTAGTATGAAATAAGCAACGATCAGTTCTTGACAAACATGCGTTCATATCAAGGATAGGGATAATCCCACAGTAGAATGCATACGAAGGATATAGGAGCCTGAGGGCCACATACATCCATGGAAGAGATGCTTCTTTCGGGAAATTAAAGGCCCAGGTACAGAGCTGTTTGCATGGAATGCAGTATCAACTAATCAAGCCCAAAATTCTCAAGGCGGCATTTGGTTGTAATATTGAGATAAAAGATACGAAGATAGTGAAGACAGAGAGGACATGTCCTCTCGTATACAAATAAGATGCACGAAAACTGCAAGGCTTGCCTTCAGCTATCCCGAGTCAAAAAAAATTTTTGCATCAGCTTGCTATTTCCGTATTATTTTACATATCTATTAGATTTATAAGATGTTTAGTAGATTCAGAAATTAGTTATAATATGTATAAATTAACCTGGATACCCGGAGTTATCAAAAAAAAGAAGAAGAAGATGCACGAAAACAAATTCCAATAAGCAGGTGCGATTATTGGAGAAATTTGCCTGCCATTTCGAAAGCCAGCAGGTATGCGACTCCAACCCATCAAATACACCCATATAGATTGGAATGAACAGTTGAACACCATACGGAGGTTAATAACCACCCTCTCATTTTAACAGAGAAAGGAAAAGGGAAAACAAAATCTGAAATTAAAACTGAAAATCCGAAATTAAACGGAAAGAATAAAAAACAATGAAACAAACAGTATCTCCTAGGATTTTTGAAGGCCTTCCCGATGTGCGCCAGCGAAGCAAGTTGTCCATGTAGAACAATCCTGTAGAATCTCCTGGCAACTACAATAAGTATTTTGCAAGAGAAAAACTCTTATTCGGCTTACACCCAGTATATAAATATGTGCACCAGGCTTTTCACATGGTCTAATTGCAACAAATTTATATCTTACTTTTCAGAACTCGTTATATTGCATGATTTACTGAGGCGTCGCCCAGGCTGGTTTTAATTTTGAACTATCAAGGGAGTTCACCTTGTCAAACCTAAATGATCTTGTGAGCCAACTTGCAATTCAAGTAACCTAGTCAAAATCTAAGGTAAAACCTTGTTAATTTTAATTTTTTTATTCATTTTGTTTTTTTACTGTCCTTGTTTTGGACAAAAAAAAACAATAAAACTGAGTCAACCTGCCGACATGAAAATTTAACTCGCTTAACATGGACCAGGCAAGCCGGACCTTATAACCATGCTTCTCTGCTGACAAGCACGAAGCTGTCTCCAAGTTATTCACCAAAGAAAAAGGGAGACAACATTCAGATATGTAAAGGATGTTTAACATATGATCCTGGACATCAATAGTCAAACATATTTGGACTTCGATATATATATGCAAGATCGATCTCTCATCTTACAACACAGAGGGAAGAAGTGTCGGTCCAGAAACAATGTCGAAGAGCTTAATGAGATGCCTATATTTGGTTTATATTGTTCTGTAAAAGAAACAAATCAAAAATTTTCTACTCGGGTCTCAAGGGCCTCGGATATTGAAAGACCCTACGAACCAGGCACAGAATCTACAGTAGTACAGAATTGATAAAACTTGCTGGTATTGATTTTCAATCACAACGCTACATAAAGATTAAGAACTGTTATTAAACAGAACCTGACGATCAATGCGAGCACCAAGTGGACAAATTTGACTTGGAGCGACCACCACTCTCACTTCTTCAGGACCTCTCTCTCCCAGCCATTGTAAGCTTACTGTCCTTTATTTCAAGCTGAGAAACAAAAACCAAAAGAAAGCTCATCGCATTGAGAGAAAAGCCAGCGTCTTTTAGTCAAGAAATGCCCCACCATAAACTCAAATCAAGAACACAGCAACAAAAAGTAAATCCCAAAAAAACTTTCTACTGGATCAAGGCGCAGAATTATCAATAAAAAAACAAATTTTAGCAACCCGGTCAAAAGATAACACACATTTTGACCAAAAAGAATCGAGAATTTTACCTCATTCTCAATAGGCCAAGAAGAACCACTGATTGTCTTCAAGTTTTTTCAGGTTAATTTAATTGTCAATCAGAGGTTACTGGGTTTGGCTTCTTGGCCTCTGACTGGGAGAAAGTATTTCTTTTCTTGGGCCAAAGTCTGATCGAGAGAGATTGCCTGATCACTTGTGTACAAAACGACAGAGTAACTGATTGTTGCTATTTGAGTGGTCACATCACGGACATGGGTTATTATCTTCCTGTTTTTTGAAGAAAACTAGAGAAGTAAAATTTAAGGATGAAAACAATTTTTTTTATTGATAAATAAGATGAAAAGGAATTTAATAAATTGGTGGCAAAAACTTTCTTAGCTACAACTTTTCTTTTTTTTTATTTACGTGGGATATCCGGGCCAGCTTACGCGCACCACGACTAATCCCCACGGCCCACTGAATACCCTGCAAACCCAATAGGCATGTAAGGCACCGCGGGGGTGACTGGCGTGCACACCAAGACTCGAACCCAGGTGCAGTGGAAGGAGACAAGCCCCTTTCACCGCTAGGCCAAGCCCTAGAATGCAATTTTAATTTTTAAATTGGTGGCAAAAAACATATTTGTAGCTAAGTTCAAATACTTACATCTAAAAAGTAAGTTTTTATTTTTATTTTGATATGATTCTTTTTTAATCAAAATTTAATATTATTTTTAAATAGAATGCTCAGGCTCATTCAATATATTTATGAACTTGTCATCATTTTATATTAAAATTTAAAATAATAATATATAAAGTAAATTTATTTACCATCGAAATAACATCTCAGGTATTAAAAAGTGTTCTTTTATATTGAATTGTTAAAATTATTTGATGTTGAGTTGTAGTCCCCACAATCTTTCTAATCATGAGATGTACAGTGTTTTTTTCTTAATTATTTATCGCTGGAGAATAGAGACTTGATTAAAAGAATCTAATATTGACAAGGTTAAAGTTTCACTCATCTGAGATAAAACTAAATTCCATACCCGCGTCATCTTGAAGGATTGTGGTATATTTGTGTGTTGTGATAGATTTATGAAAAAACTAAAAAATTATTGTAATTTATAATGTTTAAAAAAAATTATAAAGTTAAATTATTAACATATTAATATTTAAAAAATAAAATAAATAAAAAATTTAAAAAAAATTATAACAAAAAAAACATACATAAAAATACTTTAATAATCTATAATATTTTATTAGGAAATCCACAATTATAATTTTTAACTACCTCGATATTAAAAATAATAAAATCAATAAAGATAATTTTTAAAAAAGTCATAAAAAACAAAATTATATGGGGAATACTGTAGCAATTCATAGTATTTTAAAAAAAAACAACGAAACTAAGTTCTCAGCCAACTCAATATAAAAAAAATAAAATCCGCAAAGATAATTCTAAAAAAAATCATAAAAGACATGTTGTGAAACACTGTAATAATCCACAATGTTTAAAAAAATTAGAAAACTAAATTTTCAACCAACTCCATGTTAAAAAAATCAACAAAAACAATTCTAAAAAAACAAAAAATAGAAAAAACATGTGGAAAAAATTAAAGCTGAAATATTAACCAACTTAATATTAAAAAAAACTTAAAAAAAATAATTTTGGAAAAAAACATGTGTGGAAATATTATAGTAAAACAGAAATCATGTAGGGAAACATTATAATAATTTATAATATTTTAAATAAAAAAACTACAAAACAAAATTGATAAAAATTATTTTAGAAAAGCAAAAAATTCATAAAAAAATCATGTAGGAAAAAATTATAATAATCCATAATTTTTAAAAAAACACTACAAAACTACATTTTCACATCTAGTTTAATATTAAAAAAATTAATAAAAATAATTTAAAAAGAATACAAAAGAAATAAGATGACGAGAATCCTGGAGAAAAGAAAACATGTAAAGCCCAAGAAAAGAGGAAGAGCATGGGAAAAAAAAAAGAAATACAAAAAAAGAAAAACATAAAAAAGAAAAAAAAAACATGTCTACAGTATTCCCCATGTTTTTTAAAGTATTAGTGAATTGTACTTTAAAAGGAGATTATTTAAAGCAATGGTTTGTTTTTATATTTTAGAAGTATTTATAATATATATATATATTATTTTGATATATTTATAAGTAAAAAAACATTTTAAAAATAAATTATAACCACATTTTTAAACAAATTTTAAACATGTTTTTATGCGTGACTTAGCCTGAAATTTAGATTATAAGTGAGTTAATTAGAGCTAACTCGATTAAATTAAAAAACTTTCATGTTAAACCTTGAAGGAAAAAAATTTAAAAAAATAAATTGGATTTTAACTGGATTAATTTGCAATATTAATTTAAGATTGATTTTTTTTATTGATTTTTAAATTTGATTAGTTGTTGATTTTTTTTATTGATTCTTAAATTAATTCGGTGCTAAGGTTTAATAATTTTATAAGTTAGTGACATCAAAACAATAATCATGGTGGTGTATATTATAAGAATCGCATTTTGTAAGATTGATAGACAACAACATTTGATTTATTTTATTTTATTTGTTTGCTTTACATAAAAGCTAACAAGGACATTATGAGTTTGTTGCCCATGCCATGGAATCATTGAAAGGACACTAAAGAAACATGTCTGTGTTTGGTAAACAGAGAATCCACTCTTCAAGCACTGGAAAAGTTGTATATTTTGGCAAAAAGATATGTTCAAACCTTGTAGTATACAAAAAGCGAGCTCGCATTTATCCAAAGTGAAATTACTCGGGAAAGATGTCTCTCTTCAACTTCTATTTTTAAGACATTTTCGGATGATTGGATACAGGTACGAGGATGAAAATAGTTGAGTCCAGAACACAAGGACTAGATTAATTATTTGAAGAAGGCTGTCCAAAATCTCCAATTCCAGTGGATTTAATTTTAACCGGTTTCTTTAAGCCTTGGGCGGGCTTCATCCACCAATGGGCCTCTTCTTGACCCGTGGGCTTTTGATAATTGTGCTTTTAATTAATTTATTTTAATATCAAACCACTGAACAAGATAAATAAATTTTTTTAAAAAAAGTTACACTTGAATGTATTTTTATTGAATATACATAATTTATTATTCACTGCAATAATATAATTATTTTTTTACCTTTCCCAACCCGAACAACAAATAAAATAAAATTAGTAGCATTAATGTTGGGGTGTTGTAGTCTTTTCAAATAATCTATTAGCCATTAAAAAATTAATGAGGATATAATAAGTATATTTTACCTTGTAAGATAGATTTTTTAAAACTGGATAAGAGGGGTACTTTTATATTTATTTTAAAAATATAGTAAAATAACACCTTTTTTCTTAGAGCTATTTTTTCAATTTGTTTTTACATAATAAAATGATATAATTATCCAATGAGTTATCTTTTTTAAAACTAGTTAAAAGGGTATTTTTATCTTTGTATTTAAAAAATACAGTAAAATAATACTTTTACTCCTATAATAATAAAATCAAAACATGTGTCTAGGAGTCTTTTGATTTTTTCACTCTTTTTTTTTTTTGTTGTTACAATGTCACGGAAAGCAGTTTAATATTTTTATACAAATTAATTACTAATTAAATGAGAAAAATCTTTTTATTACAAAAAATGCTTTTTTATGGTGTCATTAAAAGTATTGTCGCATTTATTCTTTGTTAGCATGGCATATACTTAGAGGTGATAGATTAGTTTCTCGCCAGTGAGATTTTTTGTCTCTATTTTGTGTTGAAAATCAAAAGTTATCCGTTTTATTTTTGATATTTTAATGTCAATTCCACTTGAATTGTGCTTATTTCCTATATCATTTATTTTATTAGTTTTCACCTTCCATATTAATAGGTTGAGAATTGGACCCCCTTTTTTCCACTCTTGGAAAATGTTTTTTCTCATGTTATCATAATTATTTCTTTGTTTTTATTTTTTTTCTTTGTTAACTATCTTAGTGCATTTCTTTATCATCTTATTAAAATAATAAAAGTAGTAATTTGACTCAAGTTATTAATTTAAAAAATAAACATGTTTGTGAAACTTAAACCTAATTTTTTTACGAGGAAAATAACGCAGATAAGCAGATGGCGTGCCTCTATATAGTATTCCACTAAATACCAATAATATATATATTCTATTAGGAGCGAACCTGGCAGGTAGTATAATTCAGGTTAGATTTTTGGTTGAATTGTACAAATTATGAAACTTGGAATTCATGACCTGATTTGGATCAGATTGTTTTAATTAAATTGGATAAAATATTGACCTCTTCAAATCCGATTAAATCGTTAATGATTCAATTACCAATTTCAACTCGACCAGGAACAAAATACTATCACTTGATGGCCTGACAACTCGGGCGCTTTTTCAAGTATCAAGTTTGATAATTGCAATTAAAACTTTATTTCAAAAGAAAAAGAAGGGCAAATTAGTCCCAAGAAATAAAGCCAAATTCTCTTCAAATTATACTAATTAGCATCTCTCCCACTCTCTCTCCCCACCTTGACACTAATCACTCTCACCTTCTCCGTAGCACCAACCCTCTCCCCTCTCTCTCAGCGACAATGAAGGTAAACAAGATCTGTCAGATTGTAAGGTTCAAGTTATTCATGCACCGTTGGAAGCTAAGGAGTCTTGGAAGCAAGAAAAGCAGCCACCAAGAATCAGGCTCATTGACCAAGAAAACACCGCCAGCTGGGTATCTTGCAGTTTATGTCGGGATGCAAGAAAAGAGGTTCCTGATACCTACAAGGTTTCTAAACCTGCCAGTTTTTGTTGGGTTGTTAAAGAAAACAGAAGAGGAGTTTGGGTTTCAATGTAATGGAGGACTTGTTTTGCTCTGTGAAGTTGAGTTTTTTGAAGAGGTTTTAAGGTTGTTAGAGAAAGATGAGACCAGATTTGGCAAGTTTGGTTTGGAGGATTTTTTCAAGATTGTTTCTTGTGAAGTGGGTTTTGATTCTTGCAAGGAAACAACATCAGGTACTAGTCATGTTTTTACTCCGTTGTTGGAGAAGGCTAGGGTTTAACTTCAACATTGTGGGTGCTCTTTTTATCTATTTGGAGTTTTTTTTTTTTAGATTTTGGGCACTTGTATATTTTTTTTCTAAAATAGATAGTTTTTTGGGCTCAAACCATCCTTGAACCCATCATTCAATGGAGTTTGATGGGTTTCAATGAGATGTAGTTGAAGCTTTTTCCTTCTTCATTAATGTTTGCGGTTTTTCTGGCTTATTAGGCTAGGCATCAATTTGTTTCGATGATGCCAATGCTGCTGATCTCTTACGATTTTGGGAGCATTAATGTGTTAAGAGTGATGTTCTACTAATGATGATGATGATAAAATTTTAGAGTAATGAACTAAAATTTTCTTGTGATTACTGATCTGTTTTTCTCCCTTCTCCATATACTTTGCTGTTGTTTTACCTTCTTCCATGTCTATTATTTTTCAAGTTACAGATTCAAAACTTGATTGCTCTAAGCTTGTTAAGTCTTTAACCACTAATCCAATCCAAAATAGACCAAAACTTCAGTGATTTTTAGAGGGATTTTCTCATGCAATTTCAAGCGCAGTTTCTAGCCAATTCCTGAAGTTGGCTCTAGCTATGGTTTGTTGGCTCTAAAGCTGAATCTCAAAATTGCTGATGAAGATAACAGTCAGAGTCACATGGTAGCAGAGGTTCAGGAGACTCCATTCAGATTTGAGAATCAACTAGTAATTGATTAGAAAACAACAGTCTTTCGAAGCTTAAAATAATGGGAAATTGTTTTGTGCTCTAGTCAATCACAGGCTTTGATTCTTCCATGAATATATTAAAGAAGACCAAGCTGCCTTTTCTTACTGGTTTTTTCCCTTCCAGTGCTCATTATAAAAGGTCACGAAAGCTATAGTAAAAAATTCTTTCAAATACCGCCCGAACATACTAGTTGAAACCATGGCTATTAAAAGAGATTTTGAGATGTGGGGCAAATCATGTTTTTTTTAAATTGTTTATAAAAATTATTTTTTATTTAAAATTAATATTTTTTTAATGTTTGTAAATTATTTTAATGTGATGATATTAAAAATAATTTTATAAAAAATAAAAAATATTATTTTAATATATTTAAAAATTAAAAATACTTTAAAAAACAACTAAAAGTCATATTCTCATATATCCTCCAAACTTGAATCAGGTAATTAACCTTGTAATTAAAGTTTGGTTTAAATTAAATTTTATTTAAATTAATTTAAAAAATAATCTTGTAAAATTTGATTAACTTATATTGAGACTTAACTGTATTAATTTTAATGAAAATTTTTAATTTTTATTTAAAATGATATTATTTTAAGACGGGATTGATTAGAGTTAGATTGAAATTTGACAAAGTGCAAAGCATGTTATTAAAAAAATCAATCTATTTACTAAAAATAAATTTTATTTATATGCTTTAAATTGTTTTGATTCATTAATCTTAAAAATAAATTTTTAAAAATAAAAAACTATCTATTTAATATTTTTAATATAAAAATCATTTTAAAAATTATTATCATCACATTCAGTAGTGTTTGTGAAATCGGCTGAACTTTTATTTCTAGAAAATTTAAAAAATATTATTTTTAATTTTTGTTATAATTTAATTTGATTTGTGAGTTTTAGATTACGGATGTTAAAAATAATTTTTTTAAAAAAAATATTATTAATATATATTTTAATATAAAAAATTATTTAAAAACTAATCTCTGCTGTATTATGAAACACGCTCATAGTTGGCGGAACTGGTTAATCTCAATAAATAAAATTAAGAATTATGAAAAATATACTGGGGGGCCCCAACCTGAGAACTTGTGGTCGTGAGTCATGAGATGCCCACTGTTTCTGGCTGCGATCGTTTTCTGGTGCAAGAGAATCTTCTTCAAAGTGCCAGGTACAATTGTACAAACCTTACACTTGTCTGTCCTTTCTTGTCACCCTTTGAATTATTATTATTATTTTTTAACCTATCATCTTGTCATGGACAAATAAATATATGCATGTTGCTTTTTATTATTTCCCCTTTCTGTGCTCCAATGTCTACTTTATGTGGTCGTCTAGGATTGCTGACATATTCGTACACCATTTGCATGCTTCTCCCCGTGTTCCTTCTGGTCAATTGGCGTTAAAATTTGCTTGTTATATTCTCAGCTGTGCCGTACTTGTTTTTTATTTTATTTTTAAAGATTTTTTGTTATTAGAAATTTATAAAAAATAATATTTTTATACGAGGACATTAAAACTATTAAAATATTAATATTTTAAGATTAAAAAACAGATCAAACCATAAATTCAAACACCTATTAAAAATAATAATAAAAAAAAAGAATGTTGTTTTTGAATCGAGCAAGGCAGATATTATTATATATAGTCATTGTTATCAAGGACGACGATGGTGGATCGAGGTTTCGGCGAAGACAATGAAATAATTCATTTTCTGGGCTACGTTCAAATTCAAAAGAAATATTATAAATTATAAAAATTATTTGTATGAATGCATCAATTTAGTTTTCAATTGTTTGTCCCAATCAAACAAGAATCCAGTCCAGTGCATCAAAGTCGCCTAAAGAATATATTCTAACCATCAAACATTAAAGTTAAATTGAAAATAATTTACAATAAATTGTTTTTATATTAATATCTATTAGGTTTTTTGAAATACATATACACATTAAAAATTATAAATTATTTTATTTAGAAATTTCAAAAATCATGTTAGACAAATTCAAAGTTATTTAGATTTATGTAAAGATTGTTCAAATAATAGATTTTCTTTCTTGCTTTGAGTATTTACTTCTAAATTAAATTGTTGTAAATTACAAGTTATTTAATTATTTAGCATTTAACATCAACTCATATGAACTATCAACGAAAAATATCCTAAATATTTTTTTTTAAATGATTATTATACCTTATAATGCCATTTTTTTTTGTATTCTGGGTGCTTGTGTCTTATACTCCACTCATCTTTTTCACATCACATAAAATAAAACACATGAAATTCTATTTATAAAGAAATCTAAAAATCTTTTAAATATCAAAATATTAATTTACATTTCAAATAATATCACATTTATTATTTTAGGTTATTTTTAAAAATTTATTCTATTTGATTTTTCTAACTCTAAAATTATAATTCAATGTATAAATTACACCCTAATATTTACAATCAAGTCATATTTGATTAAACATTTAATTTTAATTTATGACCAATAATTTTTTTATATGTTATCTATCAGGTCTTCTAATAAGTTTTTTCAAGTATATATCACAAATTAAATTAAATTAAATTAAATTAAATTAAATTAATTTATTATCAATTTAACAGCTGATTGATTTATATTTAAAGATCAAGTATAATATCTAGTAATATATTATCATCCCTAAAATATTACAAAAATAATCAATTTCTCAATATAATTATTATTCATTCCTAAATAATATTTCAATTTAGACATTATAGTATGGAGCTAACCTGCCATATTAAATCACGTTTGTTATCGATGCTATAATTATTAATTATTTAAATAAGATTTAAAATTATTTTTAAATCTTATTTCACCTTTCACAATAACTTATAATCAATACTATTTGATGAAAACATGTAGAATATTTTTTTTTCAATTCACCAAGGATAATGAATCATTTCTTGATTATTTAAATATCTTTATATAATCTATGTTATACTCAATATTTGTTCATTTGTTACTCTTTATTAAAATAACATCTAATATCATTAAAACGCTAGTTTTTATATCATGGATTTTTTAAAATTCAATTTATCTAATAAAAACAAATTTAAAAACTGATACCAGGTCAAAATAAAATAGATTAAAACACTATAAATTATATAAAATATAGTTTAAATATTTTGATGGGTATGAGATGTATATACTAACATTTATATTAAAATACATATAATTATAACGACTTCTATAACGCACAAATAAAGTCACGACAATATAATCAAAAGATTACACACAAATAACTAAAATTGTATTGTTTATGCGTTAAATATCATTAGTTTTTTACCAACTTCATGAACTCATTCAACATTCCATGGCTAAAATAATGGCCAGAATTTTATGAAATAAAATAAACAAAATAGAAACAATGCCTGCTGTCGTTGTTTGGCAATGGAAATTGACTAGAATAAGAGGTATCAAGACAGTCTAGAAGAGAACGATGGGGTTGAAAATTGTTTTCTATCTATTTCAATAAAGTAATAGACAAATAATCTTAGAAAATAACATGTAGTAGTCGCAAATTATATATATATATAAAAAAAATTCAAAATTGACATGAACCTCCTTTGTCAACTTCAGGTCAAGGAGGATACAAAATAGCAAAATCAAGCTATTTTCATAAAAAAATGGCGAATTTGGTTTATTTGAAATAACATCAATGAGATTTTTATTTTTTGGTTGAATTTAATTGATTTAAATTATAAGAAAGATAAAAGGAAACGAACTCTGGCTTTAATGTTATTGGTAAAAGTTGATTAGAAAATTAAAAAATGAGTTCATTTATTAGAAATAAAAATAAATTTTTTATTTGAAAAAAAAAACTCATCAAGATATGATTATAATTGATATTTTATATTTGTGATGATTTTACTTGTAGATATTGATTTTATTTCATTCAAATTAAAAATTATCACAAAAGTTATATTGTTAACTAAAAAAACCCCCGTTATATTAGATTTATAATAAAAAATAAATTTATGATACAAACTAAATATAAAAATTAAAAAAATGCAATTTAAATCTTTTATATTGTTAAAAGGTGCTTGTATATAAGAGAAAAAGAAGAAGCACTGTTTATGCTTTTTCTTCAATTGAAAAAATAAAATTGAAAGACTTAAATTGAAAAACTATGAATAAATTTTAAAATAAGATTTTTTCTTTTAAATTTAGAAAACTAAAAACTAAATTTACTATTTTTTTGAATGGAGAAATACTTTATTTGAATAGAAAGTATTAGATTTCCCTTTTTTTCCTCCAATTTTCTAAAAAAATTAGATTAATTTGTTTCTGAACAACCTCCCAGATCTTGCTAAAGATTTTTTATTTTTAAAAGAGAGAAAATATTACAAGTTTTGTTTTCTAAACTTTACCTTAAACAAAATAGATTAGGCTTGATTGACACGGCCTAATGGCCAATATTTAAATGTCAACCCAACAAAATATGGCCCGTAAGACTATAAGAGTTAGAATTAATTCCAACCCATACTCATTTAATTCACTTGTTCAACAAATTTATCCCAATTCCCAGGCATTAAAGGTTTTTACACACACACACACACACATATAAAATAAACAGGCATATTAAATCATTAAATCAGCATTCAAAAGTGGAATTGTTCACCAGCAAAATGAAAAAAATATCCTCACCTAACAAAAATTTAGATTGAGATTAGTCTAATAATCAAATAATAAAGAGAAGATTTCAAATCTCAAGTTCGAGTTATATATCTATATTAGATTAACTTTAAGAAAGAAAGAAAAATTTCTAAATCTTGATTTTAAAACAAGACAGATTTTATAAATACGTATGAATATAAAAAATATAGTATTTTTATTAAATATGAAGATATAATTAGGCTATATAATCATGCTATCGATTTCCATATCAACTTATAAGGAGTTTAGTGTAACTTATTTGTTTGTAATTCATTTTATATATATCTTTCAACCCTAATGAATTTAAGGGGAAACAAAATCTCTAGCATTACATTACAACGTTCAGATAGAATTTTCCTGAGCATATGTAGGCTATGATGATATTACAAATGCTTTTTTTAAGAGTTATAATATTTCTTTTGTACCCAGCTCCAAATCTTTTAGAAATGTCAAACATGTATTTCATTGATGAACTCAATTTATTTACAAGAAAAGAAATATAACTCAATTTTTTTAAAAAACTATTAAGTAATAATACCAAGGCACCAAAATGAAGTTAATCAATTTTCAGAAAGTAACTGAAGATTCCTTAAAATGCGACCAAAGCTAGAAAACACAGGGAACGCCACTTGTTTGAGATCAGATCCCACGTTGTCTGTCCACTTCAAAACAAAAATGTACGGATGATTGCCTCTCAGCAAAATCAACCAGCACCAGCAGTAGCAGCAACATGTCTCTCCCCCTCCGGCTGCAAAGTATGAGCTCACTTCACTCTACTTCACACTCAGTACATGCCCTCAAATTCATTTCCCAGTTCCGAAGTACCCCAAAATTCTGTCTTTTGAAAAGAAATGTCACTTCCAATTTAGAAAACTATGGCAGTAACCTTTTTAGTAATTCAACGGCATCAACTTCCATTAAAGCAGCAAGAGATGGGGTGGATACAGCTGTGGTGGTGGAGGAGGAGGGGCCTAAATTGAGAAAGTTTCAGGTTTTTGAAGGCCATCCTGTACCATTTGGTGCCACAGTTCGTGATGGTGGTGTCAATTTCGCTATATCTTCTGCCAATGCAGTTTCTGCTACTCTTTGCTTGATTTCTCTCTCTGATTTGCCTAAGGTTGGTTGATATTCAAAACCCTTTCTTGGCTGTTGATAGTTGCTTAGTTGTTTGTCTGAAGTTCATATTTTTAATGGTGATGGAAACCAATTTTGATTCTTGATTATTGGTTTATAATTGCTTTAAAAGTTCACAGTTTTGTGGAGTTGGAGACTACCCTTTTGATTCTTTATTTGAAGCTCACATCCTTAATGAGTTTTGGCAGTGAATAAATAGTAGAGGCTAGTTTAACATGACTGTAGCAGTGGTGTCTTTTTGGGTAGTTGTTTTCATGGTTCAATGCTTAATTTGTGCCCTTTTGAGGGTATCCCGAATGATTATTGTTGCCATTTGTTGATGCAGAATACAGTGACTGAGCAGTTTTTTCTTGATCCTTTGACCAACAAGACTGGGGATGTTTGGCATGTGCATTTGAAAGGAGATTTTAAAGATATGCTTTATGGGTACAAGTTTGATGGCAGCTTTTCTCCTGAAGAAGGACATTACTACGATCCCTCTCAGATTGTATTGGACCCGTATGCAAAAGTTAGTTTCTTCCTTTACCTTTTATTCATTTGGTATTGTTCATAACCTTTTGCTTTTAGTTTAGTTATAAGCAAATAACTATGAACTCTGATAAATCATTCATTTGTCTAGGCAGTCATTAGCAGAGGGGATTTTGGTGTTTTAGGGTCTGATGATAATTGCTGGCCTCAAATGGCCTGCATGATACCTACTGCAGATGATAAGGTATTTGAGGCTTAATTCTCGTCCTTTATGTGTATAATTGGGATGCCTTATTTATCCAAAGGGGACTATCTTATTAGCATGAAATTGTATTATTATAGAGTCTCTTGAAGGCAGAAAATCTGCCAAATTTGAAAATGACTTCCACTTGTATTTTGGTATCTGTTTCATACTACTTGTTTTGACTGTTGCTCTAAGTTTAGTATATGTATTTGGCCGTTTTATGTTTTCAGTTTGATTGGGAGGGAGATTCGCTGTTGAAGTATCCACAGAGAGATCTAATAATATATGAAATGCATGTTCGTGGGTTTACACAGCATGAATCAAGTAGGACTGAATTCCCTGGTACATACCTTGGTGTAGTGGAGAAGCTTGATCATTTGAAGGTATGTTTGGAGCACTTCTGTTATTATCTTACGAGCAGTTCTCGATATTTGTTTTAAGAAAAAACTTCGTTCATAATTGCATATAATCCTCATGTTGGTTGTTTTTTATTATAACAAAGTAATGGACTTAGAAATTCTTCATGTATTGCGTTTTGAATCATCCCTTTTGTATGATCCTCCAGATATATTAAATTTCTAATGTGTTGCTGAAGCTGTTTTTGTTTTATTGAAGCCACCGGAGATTGTGCAATCATGAATAATCTATAGCTGCATGCTCTTACTAACCATTTACTGATTTTTCAGGAACTTGGTGTCAACTGCATAGAGTTAATGCCATGCCATGAATTCAATGAGCTTGAGTATTACAGTTACAATTCTGTCTTGGGTGATTATAAGTATGATAATTTCCCTCTTGCCACTAACTTTCATTGCTGTATTATCCAAGATTATTTGGTCATGAGTATTTTCTAGAAGATCTATGTTGTCTTTTATAGAACTGAACAAGCTCCTAGATGGTCCATGTATGGAAAATTTCATGTTTGGAGTTCATAAAGATCTCTGAAAAGATTCTTGTTTGCCTGTTGTATCTGAAAGCTTACTGGTCAAAGATTTTTTAGTTTATTAAAAAATGATAAATCATGGTGACATTACAGATGTCTACCTTATTCTCGCTTTTTGTAATTTTTCTGTGTCTCTCATAACTGTTTCTTTCACCCATTCAAAAATAAAATGACGATATTGATGAAATATGATGATACTTTCAACTTCATAAACTTTAGAATTTTAGAAACAACGTAATGGTGCATTACATTTCTTATGATGCTTATGCATTAGTTCATCTCCAGGGTTAATTTTTGGGGGTATTCTACTGTCAGTTACTTTTCTCCTATGACAAGATACTCATCTGCTGGCACACGTAACTGTGGCCATGATGCAATTAATGAATTCAAGCTTCTAGTTAGAGAAGCACATAAACGAGGAATTGAGGTGACAACTTGCTGCACTATGATATAGCATGTCTTTGGTGAGCTTTTCTGAACATTAGTTTCTGATTTTAATCGAGCAGGTGTTCATGGATGTTGTTTTCAATCACACAGCCGAAGGAAATGAGAGAGGTCCCATTCTATCTTTCAAAGGAATTGATAATAGTGTCTATTACATGCTTGCTCCTAAGGTATAGTTCTTGATGTTAAAGCAATTCAATTCTTGTCTTAGATAAAATTTTGAAATATGTTAGAAAAAGATACTGACATGTAGCTGCTATATGTTAATTTCCTCTTGTGGAAGAAAAACATGCTTCTGATATCCCAAGATTGTCTGTATTTCAATTTGTTCAGATTTATGGTGTGATATTCCAATACTCGTGATTGTTGTGAGCTAAGTTTTACTTTGTGCTATTACAGGGAGAGTTCTATAATTATTCAGGTTGTGGGAACACATTCAATTGCAACCATCCTGTCGTGCGTCAATTTATTTTGGACTGCTTAAGGTAGATGCACATGAGATGTTTATTCTGAAAAAGCAAATTTATACGGGTTGTGAGAACACATTCAATTGCAAGCATTTTGTTGCATGTCAATTTATGGCTGACGTGAAAAAGCAAGATGGAAAAACTAGGAAGAGTGATATTTATTGGCATTGTTATGTTTCTTGATTGCAACTCATCCCTTAATTTTGTTTCGGACATAAGAAAAAACCTTGGCTTAAACTATGAGTTAATTAGATCACATGTTATTGTTTATTGCAGCTTTATGCCTAGGCTCCATGAAAATGTTGTGTTTTAGTGCACCTTCAGCTTTTTAAACACCCATCACTAGGATAAGAATAAGGATTTCATTGCAAGTGAGGTTTTTGTGGTGAGGCATTCTAGACTTCTTTGTTTGCTCTTATTCAAGGGTGTTCGAGGTTCAATTCGCTGTTAAATAAATTCAGATGCCTGAAGGTCTACGAGACCATTGAAATAGCCTCAGGGGCTAGATTAAAGGAGTTTCCTAAAATCCAAAGTTTTTTTTTTACTTCTTTCAGTTGATAATGCTTTTCACCAAATGGCTTATATCGAGAGCCCTTTTTTTTCATCCCTCTTTTGTCTGTGGGTCAAAGGATTGAATGCCAGCTCATAATGACATGTATGCTTTATCATTATTAATCTTGTCATTCTTGATTGGTTGCCTTTTATTTTTGATTTGATTGCACTGTGGGTTTCTCTCACATTTGTTATTCTTTAAATGCATTTCCTCCTCAACTGTGGTGTGAGAAGTTCTCTAATTCATCTCTGTCTTTCAGATATTGGGTGATTGAGATGCATGTAGATGGCTTCCGCTTTGACCTTGCTTCTATCATGACTCGAAGTAGTAGGTTGTAGCCACTTTATCACCCAGATCATATTCTTGTTCATTTGTGTTGAAGACCGGATGCTTCAGTTTTTATGCCGATGAACCTTTTCTTTTCTTGACCAGTCTCTGGGATGCAGTTAATGTTTTTGGGAGTCCAATAGAAGGTGACTTGGTGACAACTGGTACTCCTCTTGGCAGCCCACCATTGATTGAAATGATGAGTAATGATCCCATACTCCATGATGTTAAGGTACTTTCCTTTGATTTCTTTCTCCATGCTCCCCTGGAAGTGTTCTCTGATCAGTGAAGCTCCTGCATTGGTTTAAATTCTCTTATAATGTCTTGAGTAGCTTATAGCTGAAGCATGGGATGCTGGAGGATTGTATCAAGTTGGCATGTTTCCTCATTGGCATATTTGGTCAGAATGGAATGGAAAGGTTAGTGTGAATTTTACATTGCCAATTCTATCATTCCAACTGGTGACTCAGTGTTCGCAATGCGATGCTGCATGAATACCCAAATGCACCAGCAGTCTATGATACCCCTTCTGTCCTTTTCACCTTGTTATTAAGAGAAAAAAAGAAGAAGAAAGGTTTAGCAACTATTGCATTTTCATTTCTATTCCTATGGGGTTTCTGCCTGTTTTGATTTAGAATCTACTTTTTTTGTTTTCTAGTATCGAGACATTGTGCGGCAGTTCATTAAGGGTACAAATGGTTTTTCTGGGGCTTTTGCTGAATGCCTTTGTGGGAGCCCAGATTTATACCAGGTGTGTCTTCAGTCTCTCTTTGCCCTGGTCTCATGTCTGCCAGCATTTTATTGGATAATTTTGACATTGTATGCTGTTTTGAGCCTTTTCCTTTATTCATTTGTGCAATTACTTTTTTGCTTCTATACTCGAATGTCAAACTTGTACAGCACTATTTATAGAATGAGAAATGATTTAAATGATAAAATTCGGTAGACAAATATGATTATATGACATGAAAAGAGAAGGACTGAATGTAATTAACTAATACTACTTGACCTCTTATTTCAAATGTCGTCTTCATGTAACCAATTTCATGAAGTGTACCAGCACTTGTATATTCTTGGTCTAGTTACCGGAACCATCCAATGCATTCACCATACTTGGCTGATATATAATGATATATGTGCTAGAATGTCCAATGGGAAATCTACTAAATATGGACTAGCCTGACATTGACATTTGATGCAACATAAGATAGATTCTAATGTCTGGAGCATGCTCTGCTCTTTGATCCATTTAAGCATGCTACTGTAATTTATGCTTTCTAAATGAATCAATGGATCAGGAAAGAGGAAGGAAACCATGGAACAGCATTAACTTTGTATGTGCACACGATGGTTTTACTTTGGCTGATTTAGTGACATATAACGAGAAGCATAACTTGGCAAACGGAGAAGACAACAATGATGGAGAAAATCACAACAATAGCTGGAATTGTGGACAGGTATTTACTGTGAGAAAAGTACACTACGCTTTTTATCTAGAGTTCTTTATGCTTGTTCTTGGGTTTTGTCGGAGCCGTGTCTCATATAATTTATGTGGAATTCACCAGTATATGAGGTTCAGGGCATGCAGAGACCACTATAATTTGTTTAACTCACGTACATGTTAATTCTCATTGAATTAAGCATTCATTTCTTGCTGTATTAACTATTATGTGAGCAACATGACAAAATGATTAAATTTTGCAAGACAACTCGTTGTGTTACTTAAAATCTTGTTCTCAAGTTTTGTGATAGCAATCATTTTTTTCCCAAGTAGTAGCATTAGAGTATTGAAGTATGTCATGGTTTTTGTGGATTCATTTTTTTTTCTTCAAAATGATTTCATAGGAGGGTGAATTAACCCACATTTCAGTGAAGAAATTGCGAAAACAGCAAATGCGAAATTTCTTTCTGTGTCTTATGGTTTCTCAAGTAAGGGTCAATTCTACTCTTGTTCTTGCATCTACAAGTATTTTAGCTTTGTGGTTTCACAACTGAGACTTCTTTTATTTGACCAGGGTGTTCCAATGATACACATGGGTGATGAATATGGTCACACAAAAGGGGGCAACAACAATACATATTGCCATGACAACAATGTAACTTTCCACACCCAGCCACTGATCTGATCCTCTTTTGAATCCTACCATTGATTGTGTTCACTATTTGTCTGCTACAATGCAGATCAACTATTTCTGGTGGGATAAGAAGGAAGAATCCTCATCAGACTTCTTTAGATTTTGCTGCCTCATGACCAAGTTCCGCCAGTGAGTATATGCTTGATGTGAACTCTTCTTATGCAGTTTGCCATTCTGCCCTCCCGTATGTCTCCCAAGTTCCATCTTATATGAGTAGTCAACTTGCAGTGAATGCGAGTCCCTTGGCTTGAATGACTTCCCAACAGCAGAGAGGCTGCAATGGCATGGTCATGCTCCTGGAACACCAGATTGGTCAGAAACAAGCCGTTTTGTGGCCTTTACACTGGTATGCTTTCTCACTGCAACTAGCATGTCATTTCTCGTGAGGCATGCTGGAGATGTGATTGAGCAAGAAAAAAGAAAATATTAATATTGGCGATAGCAACAAACATGTGCTTGATGGCCTTAAGTTGAACTTATTAGATCCCAAAGGCGAGGCATGTGAAAATAAACATAACCAATGGCATGGGAGGAAGATGAAACAAGGAATTATTACTGAAATGATTCCTACTCTTCCAGGGTTTCCATATAAATCATAGGTTGTAGCAGCTGTGACTTTACCCCCAGAATGAGCGGATTATGACTACTGTTTGTGTTTGATGACAACCTTCTTTGTATCACACTCTCTTGCCCTTTTACTCCCTCAAACCAGTTTATGCGTCAATGTTCCTCATCTCATCTTCAATTATGGGTGCCTTGCTCTTGATTAATTGTCACTTCTTGTTGTGGTTTGAGCCAGATTGACTCAGTGAAGCGCGAGATCTACATTGCCTTCAATGCTAGCTATTTGCCAGTTATCATCACACTCCCAGAACGGCCAGCATACAGATGGGAGCCCCTGATAGACACTGCCAAGCCTGCACCATTCGATTTCCTTTCTTGTGACTTACCTGAAAGGGACACAGCAATGAAACAGTATTCTCACTTCCTGGAGGCCAATCTGTATCCTATGCTCAGTTATTCTTCTATCATCCTCGTACTCTTGCCCGTTGACAATGCTTAGCTCTCCAAACCCAGAACCAGCCACTTTGTATGTAACTTGTATTGTATGAAAGTTCAAAGAAGCCATGAAAAGAAGTTTAGTTGTATGTCAGATATAGTTTGGTGCAATGAATGTTTCCCCTAGAAGTTCTATGTTTGCTTAGAGATGGTTTAGAAGTTGGCATGTGTAAGTTTTGAAGAATTTTCGTTGCAACAAGCTTGTGATTTGTTCACAGCAGATAATGTTTATACAAAGCTGACAAGAATCTTTTTGAAGGCAACCAAGCCTGGACTTGTTTGATCATTTCAACTTCCATATGCTTGAATTTCCTTGTTATTGGTTGAATTTATTTATTTATTTTATTTATTTTTTTTTTTGACGTGTGATGTTCGGGCCAGCTTACGCGCACCACGACTAATCCACACGGCTCACTGAACATCCTGCAAGCCCAGTGAACATGTAAGGCACCACGGGGGTGACAGACGTGCATGGTGAGGTTCGAACCCCTGATGCAGAGGAAGGGGACAAGCCCCTTCCACCGCTAGGCTAGAACCTCACTTGCTGGTTGAATTTATTTTTAATATTGCTGATATTTGTTATTTTTTCAAATGAATACAGATTAGGTTTTAAATTAAATGAAAAATATATTGATCCGAAAACCTGATTTATCCTATAATGTCGGTTCTAAATCCAAAGTCAATATTGACATTTTTCTTTTTTAATAAAGCAATATTGTTTAATAATATATATATATATTTTTAAAATAAATTAACCGAATATATAAAACCGGCCTTTGCCTCGGGTATCGGTTTTAAAGTCATGTACGATAAAAGACAACAGCCGACTAAGAAGGGCGAAACCGTAAATAACAACAAAAAAGGTGCTTTCTTTTCCTCCCAGTTCTCTCTGGACATCTCCAGAGACCCCAAGAAATATCTCCGTAAACACTGTTTCTCCTATCTTATAGCATAAAAAAAAAAAAACCAAAGGAACCAAACATCAAACGCTTTGCGCACAAAGCACAAAATCAATCTAAAGACTCGCAAACAATGAATGGAGTTGCTCCATACTTGTCGTCGTCATCATCTTCTTCTTCGTTGAAGATATTGAAGAGAAAAGAAGTGGATGAAGTCAGTGATGATTTCTCCGATTTCTCTCTTTCCGCTCCTGCTCGCAAGACTCGCCGTCTCGTTCTGGTACTATTCCACTCCCTTTCTGTCGTTTTGTTAAAAAAACTCGAGATTTTTTGGGAAAACATTCATCGATTTTGTGGTTTGTGTCGGTTTTGTGTTAGGATGCTGAGCTGCCGACGATTATAGAGGAAGAAGAGGGATCAATGATGCCGGGTGAGTTCGGTGAAGAAGAAGGGGACTGTGGTTTGATTAGCAATGAGCAGAGGAAGAACCAGGGACTGCAGATAGAGGAATTGGTCATCCCAGAATCATCATCAGCAACTTCTGGTAACGAAGAGAGGGCTATTGTATTGTTCAAGCCTGTCAATAACCTTCACTTGCTGCATCGTTCTCCTAATAATTTCTCTGTTTCTCTTGATTCCAACATCATTTCTGGCTTCAGAAGTAAGTGATTGAGCTAATATCTTTGATGAGGCTATGTGATTTTTGTCTAGGAGTGGGATTTGAGGATTTAAAAATGATGGGTTGTAAAACTGAATTTCTGTTTATGCAGATCAATTTCTATGGTCAAGCCAATCTGGTGGAGTAAGATCAGTTGAAGAAGAGGAGGAGGCAGGGGCAAGAAGGGATAATAGCATGGCTGTTGTGCCTTGGGTTCCTTCTCAAACTCAGCCTGCTTTTTTGCAGGAAATAATATATAGTAATAATGCTAGTGTGCCACAAACTGAGCTTGTGGATTCTGAAGAAATGGGAGAAGCAGCAATGGATATTGAAGAAGACAATAATGATCAAAATTATAGGGGAAGCGTAGGGCTAGGACAAGCACAAGAGAACCAGGCATTTGGATTTGGTGGAATAAGAGCAGGGAGTGATGGCCTTCCTCAGTGGCAGCAACAGCATTGCTTGGTGCCGCAGATTCCTCAAAATCCCAACGCAACTCCTGTTACTTGGCTCCCGTAAAGTGGGCTTGTTGGTTTTAGCACTGGCCTTCATTTTTTTTAAGTTTTGTTCTCTGGAGGGCAATGAAAGCAGTGTTAGATTGGGGAATGAAGAATGTATATGATGGGGGCGTGAGGAGACTATTAGAAAGTGTTCCTCATGTTTTCTTTGCTTTTTTGGGGACCCTCTTTGAGTTATGATGAGGTTGTGAGGGTTCCTCCTCTGGATGACAAGCTTATTGTAGAAAGGAAGTTGAGATGAAATAGTAAAATGTTAATCGTCTGGAGTTTCTTGTGATCTTCTAGGTTTATGTTTCGAGTTGGATTGGTATTTTCCATTGGAGTGATCATATCTTGTTCATTATACTTAATCTACTACTGCTAAGAAGCTAGAAAAGCCGTAGTGTATCCAGCCATTCACTCTTGAAGCAAGACCAATTGCTGTAAGCAACTCCTTCCCTTTTTATTTAGTTGAGTGAACCAGTAAAGCTCATACTTTAAAATGAACTTGGAACATCAATTTCAAACCTCCATTCCCTGCATCATGTTATGCAGCACAGATGCGAAAGAATGAGAACTTGATTGGTTTTCTGCCCTGAGAAAGTTTAGGAGGATCTATTTGTACAAGTTTTTGGTACTGTATGCATTTGATCTAAGATTAAGCATCACATTATACAGGAAAAATAATACGCCACCTGGAAAAGGATGTAAAAAGAGGAGGCCCGAGTGGTTAACTGTTTCAACATTGTCATTATTGAGGGTTCAGTTCTATTCTGAAAGTAAGATACAACAAATAAGAAATAAAATAAAATGATGCGTCTAAAGCCTCTCGAGAAGGCCTTCAACATCCATCAAATTGTCGTCCCCAACCTCCAGCACAAAAATTATGGGACTGTCATGTATATCTGCTGATTGGAAGTCTCTGTGATGGTTAAGGTTGCCCCTGCATGGCATAAATAACTGTACGAAACCAACTATGTGGTGGAACTGGATCTCTGCTTAATCTCCTGATACATATACCTTCTCTGCGTAGTACTTTTTCTCAGTTTCTGCCTTCTTGGCATTCCGTTTCTGCATTGAAGTTTAGGGTTAGTCAGAAGCAGAACATCATCGCATGATATACTACCCTGTGAATACAATGCTACTATCCAAAAAATGGTTACAGTGAACTTATTTGTGAGGTGTAATGAGCAGGAAATCAAATGACATCGTAAAAGGAAGAATACTCAAGGCAAGTAATCAATAAGGACATTGGATCACAGACTTGAATACCAGAATGAAAAAATTCAGAATTTAAACATTTACTATTTATGCCCTTAACGAAGAAAATGAATAGCTACTCATTCACAGCTGAAAAAAACTTCACAATGCCTCGAAGAAATCTGCATTTACTGACTGTAGCTCACCAGTTCGACTCAGAGACTGTAATTCACCAGTTCAACCACACGGGACCATGTGAGAAATTGGATTAGTGAATCCCGCTGGCCAGGACCATTCAAGGAATGAATTAAGCAGTGCTCAATGCCATCTGATTAGTTTTTTCCAGGCAGTTTCATAAAATGTTGTGGTGCAAAGAATGGTTGACAGTTGACACGACATGCACAATTGGAATGTCCATCCAAAAGGAAAACACATATCACATTCAACTCATTCAAGTAAAGCAAGAGAGAGAAGCTTAGAACTACCAAGTAAGCCTCGTGATTGGCAACTATCCTTTGCGCCACTGAAGTGGTTGTTATAGTTTTAGGGCTGTCAAGCATCCGGAAAATTCCCATGCTCTTTGGAACTGCATACGGATCAGATTCTCCCTACATGAAGCAAAACAATTTATTTTTTCAATTTTCCAATTGTCTAAGCACATAGAAGTTGCATGAGAAAAAAAGGGATTCAATCAGGGAAATTGAAGAATTAAGCTTACAGCCAACAAGGAGTTCTTCTCTGCTACTGTCCCATGCACAACCAAGGTGATGTTAAAAGTTGTGACCTGATCATGCAAATAAAGGAATACCTCATGGTTAAGAAATCATACAACAATGGTCATTCAAAAATGTACTATGCCTCAACATTAATAGGTTGATAAAAAGATCCAAAACTACACAAGTTTATAATAGAAACTCAGGAAGGTGTTAGTTTGAAACCTCACTGGAAGGTTTATGTTTAAAGAACTGAAACTACTCTAGAGAAGAAGGGAGCAACATTTTGGCTGAAGACACCAATTCAGTCTATGCGTTTCGTTAGAATCACTTTACTCAAGAGTTCAGAATTCATCTTTGAAATCATACCATATACTTCAGTTAAAATTGACGTTGATAACATGACTCCAAGAACTATTTCTGTTGTTCATGAGCTTGGCAAAGGAGTTGTTTAGGTTCCAATGACAATTTTAACTTTCTAAGATCAAGCATGCACTTCAACAACCATTTGTAAAAATAAGGATCAACCTGAATCCTTCAACACATAAAGCAATAACATAGAAAAATCTTCTTGTTAAAGCTAAAGCCCAAGTAATTTCAAAATCCCAACAAATTTCTTCATTCAGCATGCATTAACCCCATCTCTGTACGAGCATCTCTGATGCATTAAAAATAAAACATTACCTGTTTAAAACTCTCATATCAAAGTACATAGAATTATAGCAACAATTAAAATACCATGTCTTTTGTAACTTCCCAAGGTGCACCAATGATGACTTCATCAACATAGCGACAGGCCAGCACGCTAAGACTACGTTCATGCAGATGCATAATTGGGTGACCTTTCCCTCTATGTTCACTGTGCAAAACAGCATTATGTTTCATTATATTCTGCTGTACTATCACAAGAAAGTGCAGATGCAAGTCTTTATCTGATGCATTCAAACATCCATAAGTGCGAAAATTGCTGATATCAAGTGTGCTAGTGTACAATGTACACAAGTAAAATCAAGCATCAAAAGCAAATTGATATATATACCTTACAATCTGGTCAGTGTGGATCCCAACCAGCAGAAAATCTCCAAGCTGCCTAGCACTCCTGAGAATCTGAGCAAGGAAAAATATAAGAGGGGAAAAAGTTTCTCTACAAATTTACATGTATGGTTGACTTTTAGTGATAACGGAAACAGAGCATTTTGTACATCATATATACTATGGATGGGTGCATCATGCATCTACTGGGATAACCAACAAGGGATTCAGAGTCTTGAAAACCAAAAGCTAACCAATCACACCATCAAACAATTAATGAATCAGATAAAGCAGCTTCCCAGGTAGCCACAGTGACATTAAATCTGTTGAACAAGTTTGACAAACCATTCTACTGGATGCAGACTTGAAAGGGATTAACTCAGATCCAATCATGTTTTCCTTTTCTATCAGACATAAAAACCAGAAGTTATAGTAACCCAGTCCAGAGTGCTGGAATTGTCAATTTGAGCAACCATCAAGTTTCACTGTGTCATGCAAGGCAGGTATTTGAGTGGTTGGCATTGAGACATGTATACCTACAGTGCCATGTTGAAAAGCACTAAGCTGATGCCCAATAGAACTACAGTCCACAAAAATATGCAGTGATGTTGGAGCCACAGACTTTGGCATGGCAATAAGATACAATCACAGCTTTTTTATTGTGATGGAATAGCAAGAATCATTGCAAAGAATGATGGCAGTAAATCATTGATGATTAAAGATACCTCCACATGTCCAGCATGGAAGAGATCAAATGCTCCATCGATGTAGACAACACGAGCGTTTGGTCCTGGTCCCTAAGATAACATGCAATGCACAGAGTCATTCAATTAAATAAGGTCTACATACACTGATGAAAGGAGGAAAAACTTTAATTGTATGCCCCCCTTTCCCTCAAATCATGCACAGGATATCTGATTAGCACCTCAATTTCCCTTCTAGTTCCAAACAATAAATGCAGGTATGGAAATATATGCTAAAAAAATATTTTGACAGGAGCATCAAAGATGCCATATATAATTATTTCCAGTCAGTGGTCACAAACTCATGCTTTACTGACTTCACAAGATAATTATGAAAAGCAAACATGTGATACCTTGCCATTTGAAAATTGCACAATTCGCCGGGATGTTGGTAGAAATTGAGATATATGGGCACTGTTGGATTGACTTCCTTCAAGAGTAATGCCAGGCAAAGATGATGAATCATTGTGATTTTCACAAGCTTTTGTATCCTTCAAAGAAGAAAGTATTCTACCTACATTAATAAGTTCAGCTGTAATTAGAAACAAAAATAAAACAAGAAAATTATCTTTACAAGTGTAAAGGATGAAAGTATGGGCAAGAGATCAAACACTTGTACTGATGACATGCACTCAACTAAAAAAAAGTATAGTATATTCACTGATAGCCCCAAATATATAGTTATGATCATGTTAGTTTTTTCTAACCAATCAATTTTTTTGACTATTTTCCAACAATTTCAGAGATTGATCAATAGAAGTTATAGTACCTACAATATCGGTGCTGGAGACACCTTCTGTACGTTTAATCTGCTTATAACGCCCAGCTTTCTTGGCCAAGGCATAGGCATCAGTTCCATCAGGAAGCAAGCAAGGATCATCACCATGTATGATATAATCAATCTTATGCTCATTGAAAAGTCTGTTCATGAATTTCTCTGTAATGGCATAAGGAGCGTTGGCTATGACTTCATCCACCCATTTTAATCCACTGACAAGAGCCAGCCTGAGAATAATGAACATGTGGAACATGTATAGTCCAGTTAATATATTGCCAGATAAAAATGGCCTAACTACAGATATTTCATCTTATTCATGTTTTATAGTCCGCTGCAATAACAACTAAATGAACACAGATGATAATGTCATAAACAAACTGATATGTCGCCCTCAAGAAGTACATAGCTCACTTTGCATTCGAAGTCACAAACTTTGACCAGTTCCATTACTATTCCAGCAAGATTTAGCAAATTTATTCCACATAATTCAGTAAAATGCATTGCAATTAACAGATTCTGATCCCATGATTGTAAAATTAAAACACAACAAAAAAATAACAACATTTCAACTGAAAGAAACATGTCCAGCCATTGCAAAAAAAAGAGAAGAAAATCAATGGGAAAAAAAAATAAAATGTAAAGAGCAATGCACTAAAATACCTCTCTTCCATGGATAAAACAGGAGGGCCCTTATTGGCAACAATCTCCTCATCACTAACAACACCAACCACCAATTCATCTCCTAAAGCCTTGGCTTGCCTCAAAGCATTGGCATGTCCATAATGCATAAGATCAAAACAACCATCCATGTAAACCCGAATTCGCTTCTTCTGACACTTCTTTTTATGAAAAATTCCCAGATCAGACCACATGTAAGGCAAAGAAGAGAACCCAAGTCCACCAAAATAACTAGTTGATAATCCAAGCAAAGCAGCTGTTACCATTAGCCCACCAAACAGATGGGGGTAGTAATACACCCCATCCCAAATCGAACTGCTGCTCTCATACTCCATTCTCCCACTCTCCTCTCTTTTTGTTATGCTATTCCAATCTTGAGGAGAGAGTATTGGAGATAGAGAGAGTATCTAGAGACACAAACCCTGCATAAGTTGAGACAACAATTGAAGTCAGTTACCAAAACAAACATCGTGATTTAACATAAATCATCGTAAAGTTGTTGTCTTAAAGTTACTTCACAAACTTAACAAACTAAAAAGAACAAAAGAAAAAAATAATTAGAATTGGAATTCATAGAAAAAGAAATGAACTTGTTTGAATAAACAGAAATCTAAATCACACCCAGGAACACCAACTAAAATTCAAATTAAAACAAAACGAGACAAAGATTTTAATTCAAGCAATTAAAATTCCAATGCCAAGCTAAAAAAAACAAACAGTAAATACACCAAATCTGAATAAATTTCTTTCCCTTTCTCCCTTTTTTCCCAGTAAATTATGAATCAACCCAGAACTCAAAAAAATATAAGATTTTTAGAAAAAGAAACCAAAGAAAAATAGAAATGGGAGAGAATTCAACAAAATGGTTGCTAAATTTAATTAAATAAACAAATGGGGGGTTTTTTTTCTTGAAAATTAATGAATGGGCTTGGTCTCAATCTGAATCTCAAACTCAAGAACTAGAAAGAGAATATTTCTCATGTAAGATGCAAAGAGAGAAAGAAAAGGAGCAGAAAAACCTGAAGGAAGGAAATGGGAATGAGAGAAAACCAAAGAAAATGAATTCTAGCAAGCATAGAAACTTAAGCCTAGAAATCTGAATCTATTAGATCGAGAATCATGTTTTCACCTCACTCTTTTTTTTCGTTTCCTCTTTCTTAGAAAACTTTTAGCTGGATTCTCTCTCTATGTGGTGGCTCTGTTTTTATTATAGTTGTAAAGTTCGGACCTGTACGATAAGTTAATCCGAAATCCAGCAACTATTCTGGATTGAAAAGAAATCGAGGAAGGAAAAAAATTGAGTGATCGAGACAAAAATATGAATTTGACTTGCTGATTTATAATTTTATTTTGTTAAAACAGTATTATATTAGTTTTTTTTAAGATCAAAATTTCTACTCCATGATTCAGACTCCGCCTCAATCAACCCCGAGGAGGTCTCATGGCTATGATTTTTATGCCTGCACCCACTAGAAGGAATCTTTCAAGAAACAAAAAAAAAAAAAAAGTTGTCTTTCTTTTTTCTTTAAAATGAAAAAAAAAAATCTCACCACTCAAAAAAATCTCTCGCCTTTGATTTTGGTTTATTTAATTATTTTTATATTATTATTTGTTGTTCGATGTATCTTCGTGATTAAGAAAGCAAAGCATCTTTGAAACTCATGCATGCGAGCAAACACCTGTAAATGGTGTACAGGGAAATGTCAAGTTGGTTCATCGACTTTAAAAGATTTATTGTCTGAGTCCTTAAGTCTTGATTGTATCATTTTGGCCCATTGAATTTGTTAAAAACCTTGATTAAGTCTTACTTTGAATCCAATTTTATACCCAAAAATGCTCAAACTAGTCTTCTTAATCTTTAAATTATTCAAATTAAAGTTTGAATCTCATCATATTATCGTGAGCTTTGAGGACCCTTAATATCATAATGGTGTTGAGAAATTGATTCAATTAGGGTTCTATTAGCTTTGTTTTTCCTCTAATGTAACGCATTCAGTCAGTCCTCCATTGACAGAGGAGAAGCTATCGTTGAGAGAATGAGGCTATTGGAGATGAATAGGATATGATTGAAGGTTTAAATAAAGTAAAAGGGTCAATTTGAAAGGAAAATCCCTCTCCATATACACTTCAAAAATCTAAGAAAAAAAGGATTTATGAAGACTCCAAGTTGCACGCCATTGCCACCATCCCGGAATTTATAATTAAGTATTGCTGAATTGTTTAAAACAAATAAAAAAAAAAGATCAATTTTTTTCACCGTTTTCATCACATGAGTTTCTAATATATCCCTTTTATTTTGAAAAGTATTTTCGTGAAAAAATTAAATTATTTTCATATATTGCATTAAAAATAAATTTTAAAAACTAAAAAATTTATTTCAATTTAATTTTAAACTAAAAATATTATAAAATTTTAACCTCAAAATTTATTCAGAATATATCTAAAACTTATTTTTATTTTTTTCCTTGACTTACTTTTTCAATGTCAATAACAATCATAAACAAATTATATTTTAAAAAGTAGTCAAAGTGGTTTTTATAGTTGAAATATAATTACATTACATTACTTTAAATTTTAAAGTTTGAAAATACTAATTATAAATCAGCTTATAAAATCACAGAGCATATCTACACCAGCGAAATAACCATAATTTTATTTATTTATTTTGTTGATGCTAGCATCCAACAAAAACATCGGTACGTGTATTCTTTTAAATAAAATAAAATTACGTGTAAGCAAACTGACGACGCATTCTGCGCGGCAAGCTTGACTTTCATGTTGAAATCGTGCGTGTAAAATACTGTGATTAGCATCAATTAATAGAATCAATAATGCTTAATTATGCATTAGAGGTCTGTCCTGAAAGGGATTTATTATTTTTTTAATCAGGATTTAATTTTTGTTATGTGATTATCCTTGTAGTATTTATCCTGTTTATTGAATTTATAGAGTATTTAGTAAGTTAAAAAAATTAATTATAATGCACGTAAATTAACAACTGGGATATCTTAAGTTATATATTTATATATATAAATGCTTAATTATTAAATTAATGTTTTTATATATTTCAAAAAGAAAAAAAAATGGGTGATTAGCAATTTTTTTTCGGTTTTTTGTTTTTAAGTGGTTAAGACAAAGCAGAAAAAAATGTTTAAGGACTGAACAAGTAATCGGCAACCCGCAAGAATTCGACATTACACTTAATTTAGATATTGGCTTTAATTGAACATGGTCTAATCCTGTAATTAAGCTACGGCTTTGATTAAAAATAGTCTTATTTAGACAAAGGTTGTTTCTCCTCCCCTTTTGATCAAAGTTATTAAATCTTGCTCCAGATATAAAGTGCCCGATTCAATATCTAGGTTATGGATGAGAGAGCTAATCCATGTTAATCTAAAAAAGTGTTAGGTATTTTTTTTATTAAAAAAAAAGATAATTAAATTAGATTTTTATAAAGTTGATTTAACCGTAAATTAAATTGTAAAATAGACTAGGTTTGATTACATTAATTTTTAGTTGATTTAGTCTAAGACTCTTGTCTGAGTTAAATGCGTAGTAGTTGTATCTCGAAAAAGATATAATTTCTACTTTCTATTAATTTATGTTTACAAGTTACAAGAGAATTTGAAAACCTTGACTTGGATGAGCGGAGCGGGACCGATAAAGCAAAACCATGAAAGAATAACAGCTACAACAGAGCACATATTGCATGAATTTCTATCAGAAACAAGGGCCCAAAACCAGCCATGATCACCAGCACTGGCCCTTCTTTATTGTTTCCCTCAATCGAAGAGGATACATAAATGGATCTTTGCACAAAGCATGGTGAAGTTGTTAATGTCACAGATGTTTATTTTGAGTTTAGGAAGATAGGAAACAAGTATCAGTCCACTTCTCTTTCGTTTGCAGAGAATACACCATGAAGATCAAGTGCGATGACGCCAACGGTACTTAATCATGGTTACGGTTTTAAATCAAAGCAATTACAAGCATTTTCTGTGTTTTGGTTAGTTTTTGTCAGCAAGCAAGCATAGAAGAAACAGCTGATCTTATTGCTAGCACACATACCATCAATTAGACCAAGGACAAAGTCTCCGTGAACTTGAGAGCATAGCAGCTGTAATGCGTGTAAGGATGAAAACTAAATAGCTTCTTGAATGCTTTGTGCTTGAAGCTGTAAGATATGATCTCACCAGGCATGTTGATCACCAGCAATGGCCCTTCTTCACCGTTTTCCTCAATAAAAGAAGATACATAAATGGATCCACTCACGAAACATGGTGAGACTGAAGGGTCCTGATCAGTGATCTCTGGATATGCCATTACAATGGCATTCACATCTAGATAGTACTTCACAAACCATTTTGAACACCCCTTCTCCATGGCATAAACAACAATGTATTGAGAATCAATATCGGAACTGCTGCTGCTTGTCATTTTGTCATCAGACATCTCAGGAGAGGCATTCACACCCAGAGCTCTAATATCAGCCTTCTGCTCTCCAGTCAATAACCCAATAAAGTGCAATTGCCCACCAGACTCCCCAAAATACCTGAAGTTGTTGGTTTCCCAAGACTCTGGAAGTGGCGGGCCTGGCATTGCTTGAAGACATTCCTTATCAAGCAAGAAGCAGAACCCATTTCCCATACGACTAATCCAGTGAATAGCACCATTCCAAAAGACACCATTGTTCAAGTTCACGCTCGAAGAATCAAAATTTTCTTGCTTTACAGAAAGCTTCCAAATCTTGGTCTCAGATGAGTAGACATGGATCTCAAGCAATGATTTAAAGTAGTGAATGCAAAGAACCTTGTAGTAAGGTGATTTTGAAGGATCAAACACCAATTGAATTCGATTAGAACGAATTCCAACGCCAGATGGTAGAGTTAGCTCCACAAACTGTCTTGTTGTAGGGTTGAATACATAATAATACGTTGGTTTGGTTCTCTCAGCAGAATACCGCATCCTTTTAGAGCACAAAAGCAAGCCATTGCAGGACTGAGAAACATGAGTACTTCCGGGTTTATCAGGATCGAAACGAAGAAAATCGGAGGAAACATTAATGACTGATTTCCCATCAATAGAAACATATAGGTAACTACTTGGTTTCTTGAAATGGTATGCTACATTGAGGAGGAGACCAGAAATGGTGTGAGGATTGAGGTAGGTATGGCGGATAGCGAAACTGGGATGGGAGATTATAGATAGCCATCTCTTGGAGATTAACTTGAGTTTCAGGACAGTTTTTACAGGCAAATGTAACAAAATCTCGCTGACAAAGTCATCATTGCCAAGGACAACATCAACAGGCGATGATTTCTTCTTCTTCGGTGAGTTAAAGGAGACTTCTAAATGGCTTGGAGAAGACGGAATCATTCTTCCTATTTCTTTCTCCTGATTCTAAGATGTTGTGAACTGTCCGAACCTTGATTTTCCTTCTGACAGACACTTTTTTTTCAGTTTTCAGAATAGCGGGGGATTCTCTTATAAGGAAGGGAGACAGATTTCAGTTTCCAAAATATGATTTCTTAGAGGTTAAGTTGGAATCTGGATAAGGATTACTGTTCCGATCACTTTCTGACAGGTCATCAACTACTTTTCCTGTGTGAAATGGGAAAGCGGTATGATTGAACTCGTAAAAGCACAATCAAACACAACTACACATGCCAGACCCTCAACGTGTCGGTGAGCACCAAGCCAGCCCTACCTTTGCCCCCTCCAGCCAACTCTTAATTTGGATAACCCTTCTTGTTTGTGACGATTCGGCAAATAAGTTCCTGTTCAAACAATTTCATCCAATTTACCCCTCTATGTGTCGCACTCCAAGTTATTAAACCCAATCTCGGTTATTAGGTGGGTGGATTAATTTGGGATGACCGTATCAATCAAAACAAAGTCCTTTCAATTTGAAAAAAAGAGTTGAAATGGTATTGTTTAGAATTTTTTTTTAAAAATCAAATTGAGTTTTCAAAAAATACCAAGTTGATCTGCAAAGTAGCTTAGATTTAACCGGATCAACTTTCTCCTTTTTTATTTAAATGTAGCCCTGGTGAGATTCTAAATTGACCAGTTCTGGGTTAACTCGTTAACATAAATTGGATTTAATAACAATAGCTGCACTCATCAATTCAGTTAAATTGGACTCAATTATAAATTATAACCACCTTGCAATTGGATTAAATTTGTTGAAATGCGATGTACATGGGGTATATTTGATGAAGTTGTTCTAACAGGGGTTGATTTGCAATGAACACAAGGCCTAAATTGGGACATACTTTTTCCCCATGAACTTTCCTGAACATTTTCTCGATCAGGTCATGACCCCTCCTCACCTCGTAAAGAAAATGCATTCACACACCACCATAGGACTCAATCCACATGCTACGTAACAGCCACAAATTTTCCACCTTAAGAACGTGGAGCTCACCTGTTATGTGTGTGGACATAAATGGACGGTGGCAGCCAAGGTTGAAATGGTTAGAGTCAAATGGTGGGTGCCTAACCAAAGAAAATGTTGCCCACCATTGTTGAACAATTGTCTCCCTCATCAGCTATAAATAGATGTGCATTGATAGCTGATAGAGAGCACGAGATAGAGAGAAACACAGAGAGAGCTAAGGGTGAGAGTTGAGTTGAGTTGAGAAGTTTTCTCCTCCTCCTTATTTTGTTGTTTGTATTGCTTTTGAGCTTGATTAATACAAACCAGTAGCTCCGTGGAGTAGGCAAATTGCCGAACCATGTAAATTTGTGTGTGTTTGAATGTTTGGATCTCCTAACAACTGGTATCAGATCCTGTTCTTGAAAGTTCTTGAAAAAGAGGGTGTTTGATCCAAACTCAAAAATCAAAGTTCTCAAAACATGTTTTTGAAGATACCACCGTAAGGAGGACGACGATAGGAATCCACTGGTGAAAACCTGATGAAATTCCGACGTCCTGCATGCCCACACGCGCCACCTCCAGAACTGTCTACGCGCACAGACGCGCCGTACGCGCGTCACGCGTCTTCCTCACCGTTCCCTGCAACTCGACTCTGCCACGTCATCAGCCACGTCAGCCGATCGACACAGTCAGTAGCCACGTCACCCGCCACATTAGCTGTTTGACACGGTCAACCGACACGTCATCACTGACACGTCATCTGCCACATCACCACTGCCACGTCAGGCGAAAATCTCCGTGGATCTGCCACGTCAGATTTGGTGGACCCCACATTACCTACGTGTCTGACACGTCATCTTGTTACGTCATCATAACTGGGTTTTGATCCGGTGTGGCGCAGCGACTATTCCGCCTGCCACGTGGCTTCATCTGCAGCGTCCAGTTATCCCAAACTTTGATTGCTTAAATCAGAGCCATCCGAAGTCCGATTTGGGTGATCTCAGTGTCGTTTCCAGCATTTTTGGCCATTCCGGACACATCTGTAAGGTCAGATTTTTGAGATTCAAATCCAAGAAGGAGTAAAAATGGCTGATGAAATAAAGGCTGCAGGTATTGAAAAATTTGATGGAACTGATTTTGGATATTGGAAAATGCAAATTGAAGATTATCTATATGGGAAGAAACTTCATCTTCCTCTGTTGGGGAGCAAGCCAGAAAACATGTCAGAAGAAGATTGGCAGATTCTTGATAGACAAGTCTTGGGCATTATCCGGCTATCATTATCAAGAAGAGTTGCTCATAATGTTACAAAAGAGAAATCCACAGCAAGATTGATGGAAGCCTTGTCTGGGATGTATGAGAAGCCATCAGCAAATAACAAAGTGCACTTGATGAAGAAGCTGTTCAACCTGAAGATGACGGAAAGCACCTCTGTTACACAGCATCTTAATAATTTCAATACCATCACAAATCAATTGTCATCTGTTGAAATTGAGTTTGATGATGAGATCCGAGCACTTATTTTGCTAGCTTCACTTCCAAGCAGTTGGGAAGGTATGAGAACAGCTGTAAGCAACTCAGCCGGAAAATCCAAATTAAAATATGATGACATTCGAGACCTGATTTTAGCAGAAGAAGTACGAAGGAAAGACTCGGGTGAAAGTTCAAGTTCAGGTTCAGCTTTCAACATCAACACTCGAGGAAGGAGACAAGACAGAGGCTTATCCAGAGGCAGATCAAAATCAAGGTACAGAAGCAAAAGCAAGTTTGGACCTAGGAAGCAGGTTGAATGTTGGAATTGTGGCAAACCTGGCCATTTCATGAGGAGTTGCACAAAACCAAAGAAACCTGAAGCTGACTCTGCAAATGCCGCTACAGACGAGGTACAGGATGCTTTGATCCTTGCAGTACATAGTCCTATTGATGATTGGGTTCTTGATTCTGGAGCTTCATTTCACTGTACTCCACACCATGAAATGATGCAAAATTATACTGCTGGAAATTATGGGGTAGTCTATCTGGCCGATGGACAACCATTGAATATTGTGGGTATAGGAGATGTGCAAATCAAGACAATGAATGGATCTATATGGAACTTGCAAAATGTGAGGCATGTTCCTGAACTAAAGAAGAAGTTGATCTCGGTCGGACAACTTGATGATAGTGGCCATTCAATCCTTTTCTCTGGAGGAATGTGGAAGGTATCAAAGGGAGCAATGGTTTTGGCTCGTGGAAAGAAAACTGGCACTCTGTATATGACCACAAGATCAGCAGATATAATTGCCTCTACTGAAGCAGAAAATCAAGCGCAGCTATGGCATTGTAGACTCGGCCATATGAGTCAAAAGGGAATGAAGATACTTCAGTCAAAGGGAAAGCTGCCAGAGTTAAAAAATGTTGATCTAGACATTTGTGAAAGTTGTGTTCTCGGAAAACAGAAGAAGCTCAGTTTCTTAAAGGTTGGCAGGACCTTAAGACCAAGAAAACTAGAACTGGTGCACACAGATTTATGGGGACCAGCTCCAGTAGCATCTCTTGGCGGTTCTCGGTACTATGTCACTTTTATTGATGACTTTAGCAGAAAGGTATGGGTCTACTTTCTAAAAAATAAATCTGATGTGTTTGACACATTCAAGAAATGGAAGGCTATGGTTGAGACTGAATCAGGTTTGAAGCTGAAATGCTTACGATCTGATAATGGAGGAGAATACATTGATGGAGGTTTCAAGGAGTATTGCGCTGTCAACGGTATCAGAATGGAAAAGACAGTTCCAGGCACACCACAACAGAATGGTATTGCTGAACGGATGAACCGGACCATCAATGAACGAGCTAGAAGCATGAGGTTGCATTCTGGGCTACCTCAAACATTCTGGGCTGATGCAGTTCATACTGCAGTTTACTTGATCAACCGTGGACCATCAGTACCTTTGGAGTTCAGACTGCCCGAGGAAGTTTGGAGAGGTAAAGAAGTACAACTTGCTCATCTAAAAATCTTTGGGTGTGTTTCCTATGTGCATGTAGACTCTGATGCTCGCAACAAGCTGGATGCCAAATCAAAGAAATGTTTCTTTATTGGCTATGGAGATGAAGAATTTGGATTTCGGTTTTGGGATGATCAAAACAGGAAGATTATCAGAAGCAGGAACGTGATCTTCAACGAGAAAGTTTTGTACAAAGACAGATCAAGTACAGAACTAGAGATAACTGATTCAGATACGAGTCCACAGAAATCTGAATTCATACAATTAGAAGGGCTTCCTGATATTACCACTCAAGAGTCCATCCAAGACAGTGCAAACACTTCAGTACCCACCACTTCTTCACAAGATAGTGCAGAGCCAAGTGAACCAGCTGTTCGCAGGTCTTCAAGGACTATAAAGCCTCCACAACGGTTCACACTTCTACTGAATTATATCTTGTTGACAGATGGTGGTGAACCATTAACCTATGAAGAATCCTTACAAGATGGAAACTCGAGCAAGTGGGAGTTAGCCATGAAGGACGAGATGGAGTCATTGCTGAAGAACAAGACTTGGGAGTTAACCAAACTGCCTGAAGGAAAGAAGGCCTTGCAAAACAAGTGGGTTTACAGAGTAAAGACCGAGCATGATGGAAGCAAACGCTTCAAGGCAAGACTTGTTGTAAAAGGGTTTCAGCAAAAGAAAGGGATCGACTATTCTGAGATATTTTCTCCAGTTGTGAAGCTTACAACAATCAGAGTTGTCCTGGGGATAGTAGCTGCAGAAAATTTACATCTTGAACAATTAGATGTAAAAACAGCATTTCTTCATGGAGAATTGGAGGAAGACATTTACATGCAACAACCAGAGGGGTTTGCAATACCAGGAAAGGAGAGTCAAGTTTGCAAGCTGAAGAAGAGCCTATATGGTCTGAAACAAGCTCCAAGACAGTGGTACAAGAAGTTTGACAACTTCATGTGTAGTACGGGATACACAAAATGTCAGGCTGATCATTGTTGCTATGTCAAACATTTTGACAACTCTTATATCATTCTACTGCTATATGTAGATGATATGTTGATTGCAGGATCCAGCATGGAAGAGATTGACAAGCTAAAGCAACAATTGTCAAAACAGTTTGAAATGAAGGATCTGGGAGCTGCTAAGCAAATACTTGGCATGAGAATCATCAGAGACAAAGACAAAGGCATACTAAAGCTTTCACAGGCAGAGTATGTCAAGAAGGTTCTTAGCAGGTTTAGTATGGATAATGCTAAGCCAGTATGTACACCTTTGGGGAATCATTTCAAGCTCAGTAAAGACCAGTCACCAAAAACTGAGCTAGAACGTGGATACATGGACCAGATTCCATACGCCTCAGCTATCGGCTCTTTGATGTATGCCATGGTCTGTACTAGACCAGATATTGCCCATGCAGTGGGAGTTGTAAGCCGATATATGAGCAATCCTGGAAAGCAACATTGGGAGGCAGTGAAATGGATCATGAGGTATTTAAAAGGCTCATCGGAGACATGTCTTATTTTCACAGCTGACGGATTGAAACTTGAAGGCTTTGTAGATGCTGATCTAGCAGGAGATGTTGATAGCAGAAAGAGTACTACAGGTTACATATACACTCTAGGAGGCACTGCTGTTTCTTGGAGTTCTACCTTGCAAAAGATAGTTGCTCTTTCAACGACAGAAGCAGAATATGTTGCAGTTTCAGAATCTGCAAAAGAGATAGTATGGCTACAGAGTTTCCTGCAAGAATTGGGCAAGATGCATGGAAAAAGTACTTTGTATAGTGAGAGTCAGAGTGCAATCTTCCTTGCCAAGAATCCAGCATTTCACTCCAGAACAAAGCACATACAGATCAAATATCACTTCATCAGGCAATTGCTCGACGATGAACAACTGTTACTTGAAAAGATCTGTGGAAGCAAGAATCCAGTCGACATGTTAACCAAAGGAGTTACTCTCGATAAACTGAAGCTGTGTAAAGCTTCAGTGGGTCTTGAAAATTAAAAGACAGACCTAACACCATCTGTGTCCAAGTGGGAGATTGTTATGTGTGTGGACACAAATGGACGGTGGCAGCCATGGTTGGTGGCAGCCATGGTAGGTGGCAGCCAAGGTTGAAATGGTTAGAGTCAAATGGTGGGTGCCTAACCAAAGAAAATGTTGCCCACCATTGTTGAACAATTGTCTCCCTCATCAGCTATAAATAGATGTGCATTGATAGTTGATAGAGAGCACGAGATAGAGAGAAACACAGAGAGAGAGCTAAGGGTGAGAGTTGAGTTGAGTAGAGAAGTTTTCTCCTCCTCCTTATTTTGTTGTTTGTATTGCTTTTGAGCTTGATTAATACAAACCAGTAGCTCCGTGGAGTAGGCAAATTGCCGAACCACGTAAATTTGTGTGTGTTTGAATGTTTGGATCTCCTAACATCACCAAGTGATATGACTATGTTAATCAGATTAACTCATTGGAATAACTTTGAGTTAATTTTTTTTATAAAAAAAACTAATCCGGGTCACAAGCTTTTGCCTCAGATCTACTTGCCAACTAGGATTAATCATAGTAGCTTAAGATTATTATTAAAATCGTATAAAGTTAGTGTTACTCGCCAATTAATTTTCTTTTAAAACACTTCTAAATTTCATTAATTATGCTATAAGGAGGTGTAAGTTTCAGATTTCAATTAAAAAATTTGTGGTTTGCCGTGTTGTTAGAGTTACATGAGATAAGAGAAAACAGAGCATATTTGCCGACCTGCCATGAGTTGAATGGGAGGTGTGCGACTGGAAAAATTAATTATACATGACTATACGATAGTTTGTTTTGATATATTGATATATAAAAAAATTATTTTAATATAAAAAATAACTTATCACAATTCGAAACACACTACAACATCCAAATTCAACTATTAATTTGCAAATTCTAAGTCAAATCATATGTAGACAGTACTTAACATTCAATTATCTAGGACTAAGGGAATTAGCCACTGATCCTTTCGTTGTCTGAACCATAGTTTTCTTTTTAAGTTTAGCCTATTCGTGTTTCAAAATGGTCGCAGGTTCTTTATATAAAAAGAAGATCGGATTTCTTAGAGGTCAAGTTTTATATCAATTACTGTTCTTATCGTATTGAATATTGGCAGATTCTTTATATAGAAATTTCTTAGAGGTTGATGAGGTTCAAAATTCCAAGAGGTTTAACAAAGAATAAATTTTATAAGCTGAATAATCGGTTAATTTTTTAATTTTACTAATACAATATATATTTTTTAGTTAAGAAGGTTAGTAATTAATATTTGATAAATCAAGAAGGTTAATACCTGTAATTTTTATATATATATATATAAATTTAAAGATTTTTTTTATGCTTAATAAAGTAAGTATTTTTTTAACAAAAAAAGAGAGAGAAAGAGAGAGACAATGTTAGTTTAAAGAAATAAACTATAAAAATATGTATATTAAAAACATAGAAAATCAAGAGATTATGGACCAGTTTTGAAGAATTTATAAAATATTTATAAATAATGAGTTTTGCCTATTTATAAAAATAAATAGTTGAACAGTTATTTTATCAAGGTAATATTTATTGCTATATTTTATTCAAAATAATAGATATTATATTAATATAAAATATTAAATAATCCGTGTAAAATTCTAAAATTTTTTTAACAATATGTTGAACTTGAACGAGTTGCATGAAACCATTAAAAATAAAAAATAAATCCTATCTCCACCTAAATATATTGGACTCATATATTGCAATTTGAGCCCATAAAAAAATTGGGGTTATAGACCCAGGTAGTGGCCCGGGCCCATGTGCTTATCAGAAATAATTCTTATTTTCTTGTAGCTGGAGCATCTGGAAGTTGCATTCGATCCCTGATCTGGGATAGAATTTAATGCTCGAATTTGAACAGAATCAGAATGGAAGCCGAACGTGACACCTCTTTAACCCAGCTTGATTAACTCTTTTGCGTGTGATTTTCCAGGACGACACATTCTCCCAGCATTACGAATTCTTCATGACCTGACCTGACCTGGCTGAGGAGCACCAGCCTTGCAAGAAAGCGACATTTCATAAAACACAAATTAATCATGTAATTAATAAGTGCAGACAATAAAAGGATGGATCATGATTTATCTCAACAATTATAAACAAATTACTTCTTCTTGGATTTGTTTCTTCATTCGTTCCCCTCTCACCCCTCAAAACAATAAGAAGAAGATTAATTGTATAGGGAGTTATATTCAAAAAATAATATTGAAATTCAAGTTTTAAAAAGGTTGTCATGGTCAACTATGAGGTAAACAATAAAAAAAGAGTTAAATTATATATAAAAACTAAAATTCCAAAATAGTTCAGGACTCTCCATGGTAATTAGAAAGAGGAGGACTTTGTCAGGTTAATATTGTATTTGTTATGAGTTCTTTTAATGCAAGTCTGAGAATGTATGAACGGGATCTTCAGCCAGCATTGCAGAGTAAATTATATATCAAGAACATAAATTTATGTTACCTTTCCGACATTAAATATTGAAGACAGACATGAGAGAGACAGCCATGCATGGACTCAACCTCTACCATCAATAGAACTACTACATCACAAAAGTATAGATAAAACATTCTACGATTTTCAGGAAATTAATCCGAGAGATGCCATTTCCATTAGCTGTCAGGTACTCCCCTACCATAAACCAAGTCAAATATCTTGATCACACGCCTGCATATTCTCTTAATCACTTTATAGCACCCATTATTTTTGCCCACCTTGCTACATGCACTCCTGAATTCTAGTGATCCTTGATACTATAGATGGCCTCACCATTTCCATGCAAAATCCTTCTGCTCTTGTGGAAACAGGAACCTCTTATCTTATCTTATGAATAGCAACAACATCATCATTTGCTTTTAATATTGGAACCAATAATAATTAGTATGGAAAAGATAACAAACTTATACAGCCATGTAATTCTGATAGAAATTTTTTAGTTAAGCACTAATAATACTTATTCTACAGATAATAGAGTTTTTAAAGCTAATATTTGGAGTAAAGTGGCCCCTCCAAAAGTTTAGGTATTTTTTCTAGTTGGCAATTTAAAACAAATTAAAGTTCAAGTATTTCTCTAGTTAGTAATTTAGGATAAAGATAGTACAAGAGCTTCTTTTTATTACCGAAATGTTTTGCTAGCCACACAAACTTCACATGTCTTTTGCAACTTAGATTTGAAAATTTCAGAGCATCTATTTATGCACTGTATCTTTTTTTAGAATGTTTGGATGAAAGTTTTAGATTAATAAAGTATCCAGTGTTATTTACTAAGAACACTTGACTCGTTGTTTCTATCGTGGCTCGAAATGGTGTAAGATACATTTCAAATATTAGCTTAAAAATTATTTTTTAGTAGTACTACTTGGATATTTAATTGTTGAAAAACAAAATTGTTTTAGAAAAAAAAATTATAAGTTTGTTTGATTATTTCTTCACTATCCTTTATTAAGTTGCTATTTAAATATATATTCTAGATTCATATTTCATTTGCGCAGGAAATGACCTCTTAGGATCCTTTAATAGCATTAAATTATGATAAAATAAGAAATCTTAAATAGTTTCTTTGTTGTTTGATGTAGTGGGTTATTTTTTTATAAGTTTTTTTTCTTTGTTTTTGTTTTCATATTCTTGTATTTCACTTTGGTTATTGGCCTCGTTACCTTTTCCATATATTCTCTATCTATGATTATCTAAAATAAAAATCCTTCTCCTCTTCCTCCTATCTTTCTTAACCTAGCCTGTCCATTTTTTTCTCCAGCATGACCTTTTCAACTGTGTTTACATGTTTTCTTCTATCAAGCCTTGTATAATTTGTCGCAGATACTTTGTCTGGTAACTTCAACGTTGATATTACATGCGGTGGTGGCTCTGCTAAGATCCTTTCTTTGAAATCCTCTGAGCATCATGGAAGTCTAACAAAATCTTTTCATGGAAGTGGTCCACTGGAGAGAAAAAAAACGGGTTAAGTAGTTGGCTCTGTGAGTTTCACTATATACAACAGGATACGGTGCAGATAATCTAATGGCATAAATCAAGATATAGAGCTGGTCTCACGTGCTATAGACATCAACACATCATCTTCATTTTGTGAAATAATTAAAAAGATAGTGATCAAGCCATATTCTTTTCTTTTTTTGAAACCTCGACTAATAAACGGTGAAATAGTTATTGCTCTATAATAAACTATTTATAGCAAAATGTATTGTTGAATTCTATAATTAAAATTACAAATTAATTAGTAGCAGAAATTAATTAAGATTTCAAGTGTGATCCAATCAATTCAAATTCATAATAATTAAACATGATTAAAAAAAAAACAATCATAAAATTCCAAGGACAATCAAGACATGACAAAGTCGAAAATTCACTGGGGATCTTGAAGAACAAGTTTGGTGGCCATGTTGTTTTTATTTTTTTTTTAATTTATTCTACCTTGTTAAAGGAAAGACTATCCATGGACAGTTGTAGCATTGGGTACAACCCAAATGCCGCATCTCTACAATGCCGATGCCAAAGTGCCACTGCAGGAAATAGGGATGAATCTAGGGGCCTCAGGAGTGTCCAAGGTTAAGAAAATATCAACCTCAATATAGCACATTTATTCTTCTTTATTGTAGAATTTTACTTTAATCAATGAGAAATAAAATCTTTGATCCTTTTTTATCAGTAAATTTAAAAGAAAATAAGTTCGAAGAAAAAATTATCTTCCTTTTTGAACATTACCAATTTAGTTGTATTTCAATTAAAAAAATAAATAAATTTATTCTTTACCATGACTGGACGCATTTAAATATTTTTTCTTTACTTTTTATATAAGAGAAAATAATTTAGCCTACCATGTTAGTAATCCTCATCCTGAACTCATTCCTAACATGATACATAAATATAACACGGTAAAGTTAATTATGGATAATATAACATGTACTTTAATGGATTGAGGGTCGAGTTCAAGCTTATGAAGAATGGATTTAACCTGCAAGTGAGGTTCCAGCCTAGCGGTGGAAAGGGCTTGTCCCTTTCCTCTGCATCAGGGGTTCGAATCTCACCATGTACGCCTGTCACCCCCGCGGTGCCTTACCTGTTCACTGGGCTTGCAGGATATTCAGTGAGCCGTGTGGATTAGTCGTGGTGCGCGTAAGCTGGCCCGGACATCACACATAAAAAAAAAAAGAAGAATGGATTTAACCTGTTAAATCAATTCTAGCTAGATAATATAACTTTGTAAGGTTAACTCTTTAAATTTTTATTTTACGGGGATCATAACTCTTAATTAAATTATAAATGGTTCTTAAATTTGTAATCCAAATAGATGTTGTAATGCAAGACGCGTAAAAATTAGTGGTAGACCTTATATATATATATATAGGGGGAGAGAGAGAGATTGAGCAATTTTGCATATTGGCAAGAGTTGCAAACAACATAATTTCTCACGAATGCAACTTGATGATTTCTAAATCTAGTGGAAGAGGGATTTAATTTCAATATTATTCAAAAACTAATACATGCTTGTACCTTATAAAAAAATAAAGAAGAAAGAAAAAGTAAACCGTCGGCTGAGTTGCCAAAGTTAATAACATGCCTGACGTTGTACTCCCATCGAAGACATTGGAAGGAATGTTTACTAAGTTAACATATGGATCCTTCTCCTTGTCTCAACTTATCATTGTACACAAGACGATTTCGAATGTATCATATTCCCTTCCCTTCGATTCTTTTTATGTTCCCTCTTGAACCTTCAAGTTTACCAAACAAATGAAAAAGAAAATCTACAAGAGAGCATCTTGAGCTATCATTTTGAATCACAAAATTATTCTTCCTTCTTTCTGCTTTGAAGTCTGGACAGTTAAGGATGGCACGCCGAGCGCTAGAAGGTATGTTCACTGCAAATTATGACTCTCTTTTTGTACAAACGTGTATTCTAAAGCGTTTAGAGGACCAAGGAAAATCATAACGTCTTGTGTGATGATGTGAGTGCAGCGTGTCCTGTGAGATGTTCGGGATGGCTATCTGTCTTTCCCGTTTATTGAATTTAGTTACCTTTCAGAATTTGGAAGAGGAGACTTGAAAATTGCAATTGACATATATAATTTGGGTGGAGGGAGAAGAGGAGAGGAAAAATGAACTAGCTTTTTTTAAAATAAAATTTTTGGTGATGTTATTGTAATTTCAAAGGGTTTTTTTCATGATAAATATCCCAAAGAAATTTCTGTTGTAGGAGTGTCGTTTTCACCATAAATTGTCAAAAAGAAAAAAATGAAGTTGGCCTTGTGTTCTATTGAATGCAGTGACTCCTCCAGCACCTAATACGCTACATAGACAGAGCCCCTCATCAGAGAATTCTTCAGCCTTGTTGTTTGTCATTGGAGGGATGCTTGTGCTGGTAATATTGTTGATCCTTATCTTGCTCGTATGGAAATTTAACAAACCAGAAAAACCGAGGAAATCCCTGAAAAGAAATGGAAGTCTGACAGGTAATAGAACTGCTGAGTGTTTGCCATATCATGAAGTTAATTTAGAAGTTGTAATTTTTCATAATTTGCATCTAATTACAGCAACCAAGGATTTCTGGAGTGGTAGCCTCCAAACGATAAGCTATTTCGATTTTCAGACATTGAAGAAAGCAACTAAGAATTTTCATCCTGGTAATCTACTCGGAAGAGGTGGATTTGGGCCTGTCTATCGGGTACTGTTCAAACAGAAATATCTCTTCTGGCAAGACATTGTTTGAGTTTGAAGTCTTGGAAGCCAAACTTTTAGATTCTGTTCTGTGAAGATTTTTATGATGCATTATCTTGTTCTATAGGGGAAGTTAAGTGACGGTAGATTGGTTGCAATCAAGAAATTGTCCCTTGACAAATCTCAGCAAGGAGAATCAGAATTCCTTTCAGAGGTGAAGCTGATTACTAGCATCCAACACAAGAACTTGGTTCGACTTCTTGGGTGTTGCTCAGATGGTCCGCAAAGGTTACTCGTGTATGAATACATGAAGAATAGGAGCTTGGACCTCATAGTACATGGTAACATGTCATGTTACATGTGAATTGTTTGTTAAGAAAAACTGAAAATAGACACTAACATCGGATGAAACACAGTAACCGACAACAACTTTTTAAGCCTTTCAGTGAATTTTGACATGTTCTTCAATTCTCTTCGGCTGCAGGGAATGGTGATAAATTCCTGGATTGGGACACCAGATACCAAATAATATTAGGCATTGCTCGAGGATTGCAATATCTACATGAGGATTCACACCTAAGAATTGTACACAGAGATATAAAAGCAAGCAACATTCTTCTTGATGCGAAATTCCAGCCAAGGATTAGTGATTTTGGGCTGGCTAGGTTCTTCCCTGAAGATCAAGCTTATCTCAGCACTACATTTGCAGGAACTTTGTAAGTATGCTTCAAATATAGCAGTCAATGAACACTCTTGGAACCATTGATCGTTACAAGATTTCACTATTAAGATAGCATTCGGTTCCGGCCTAATGCCTTGTAACTTCTCTCTATCTCTTGTTCAGAGGTTACACAGCTCCCGAGTATGCCATCAGAGGGGAGTTGTCTGAAAAGGCAGACATTTATAGCTTTGGAGTGCTTATGCTTGAAATTATTAGCTGCAGGAAAAACACAGATCTTAGGTTACCATCAGAAATGCAATATCTTCCTGAATATGTATGCCGTAGCCCTATCAGATCAACATTTTCCCTTCTTTTCTCAAAATTATAATAATTTTATCAAGACCTTTTTAACTGACATCAAGATTATTTCTTCCCAGGCATGGAAATTAAATGAGAGGTCAAGTGTGATTGATCTGGTAGATCCCAAATTGCGAGAAGATGGATTTATGGAGAAAGATGTCTTGCAAGTAATCAATGTAGCTTTCTTATGCCTTCAGCCTCTTGCTAACCTGAGGCCTCCAATGTCCAAAATTGTAGCCCTGTTAACATGCAAAGTTGAAATGGTCGGGACACCTATAAGGCCAGCATTCTTGGAAAGAAGGCGTAAAACGGATGAAAAGCTATCATGGGATACCATGTCTGAGGTTTTTTCTTCTCCTTTGCATAGCGAGTCCCCTTCGTTGCCTCGACAACAAAATTAAGGATCAGAGCGATGCGAAGATCAATCATTAGACATGGCTCTTTTTATTAATTTCTGATGAAATCTTTTGCCCTTCTCTATTTATTTTCACTGTATATCTGCTAAATTGGCTAGTTATGAAATTTGGTCAAGGTAGTCATAAGGAGTTCTGGATACACCAGTGGAGCTGGCATCTTACTTTGTTATCGAGTTTTTGTAAAGATCTTCACCTCATGTAAATAATGCAAGTTAAAAAAAACCCTTAGTTTACATGTCAAGGTAAGAACATAGAGAATTAACGGTGCTGAGCAGGAGATTGGAATTATTTGGGCTCAAATCAGCCTGTGGACTGCCTGCATTTACAGTTTCTTAAGGGAAAGAAGTTATAGACAAGAGTTGGCTGTCTAAAAATTGGATTTACAATAGTGCGGACAAAGATGTTAACAGAATTGGTCAGAAGTAGCAGAAGAAAAGAAGGACAAGAAGAAAGTCAAAACAGATGCTCAAAATCTAACTCTTTGCAAGCTGGAATGTTATTGTTTCGAAGTGTAGTGTTCATTACTCAGAGCAGTGTTTAGGCCTGCAGTGTTTCTCAGTTGCCTAGCATTTAGCTAATATAGCTAGGGTAGGCCTAGTTTCATTATATATTTGTATAGACTCTCAACACCTTGCACTTTCCATTTTGTCACTCCCTTTTGGAGTCTTGCTTTGCTCCCTTTTCATTTTCTGCTTAACAACTAAATCTACTGTTTTTTTTTACTCTCTGCAGTGTATACATGTAGTTCAATTTTAATCCTCCCCAGAAAAGAAAATATTAGTTTTCTTTCTCGATTCTCAAATTTATATCCTTACATTCTGGATTTCATCTAAATTGTTCTTTTATTTTTGTTAGGAAATATTATTATATAGAAAAACAATGGTTGAGGTCAGAATTTTAATATAAAAACCCAATGGAAAAATTCAAATTATTTAAAAATAGAATCGATACAGAAAAGATAATAACCCAGTAGTTGGGATTGTCTTTGATGTTTGACCTTTTCTTTTTCTCAGCCTCTTAGGACATTAAATTAGCAGTTGCTTTACAGACTTTGGGTTTTTCAACCTCTATAGGTCAATATAATCCACTCTTCACTGTCTCCCTGTAGTACTCTTAATTATCAGTTGATCTTGATTTGTGACCTGACATTAAAACACAGCCTCGAGGCGGAAGCGAACAACAGAAGCATCACCATCATAACCAAATAATTCTCTCCTTCACAGTCTAAAAAAAATATTGAAATGGATTGCACATGAAAAAACAAAAAGAGAGAAACTTTTAGAAAGTATTTTCCAGAAAACACCAGTCCCCGAGCCTGTGAACTTGTTCTCAATCTGCAAGCACGAAACCCAATATGATCTCCATCAGCCCCCACTAATCTCACCCTCTTGGATTGGAATATCTTTTTGAGAGGGACGCAAGCTAAAATTAACCTAAAAAACAGCCAACAAGACAAAAGTGATAAAAAAAATGAATTCTGTGGTAAAAAGTTAACTCTTGATTTAATGCTGGCTGGCACGTACTGCATGCAGCTGTAACAGTAAACACCATTAAATTCCCTCACTCCACAGGAAACTAAAAGGGAAATATATAAAAATAGTAGCATTTAAGTATGCTGATTGCTGACACGAATTTAAAGCTATTTTCCCTAATCAGGAAACATATCTAATCAATACAGGTAACGAATCAAGACTGAAGAACTTCTTTTCCCTTAAGCCCCACCAAAAATCCTGTTCCTTTCTCTTGTCTAATTTTCATGTATACATATATTTGCCAAGATTTGGCCTTGTGTATGCTGATGCTCTTGACCTGATTTATACTTGCAAAATGAAAAAATAAATATTCAGAAATTGATATGGGTTCTTTCACCAATTATGGTTCAAACCAATCCATAACTACGACAATGGTTTTATGCATATAAATCCCATTACCTACATCTTTCTCGTGGGAAAATATTAAATGGTAAATAAGAATGATTCGTTTTATTGATATTGAGTAATTAATAATTAATTAATTAATTTATCTGGTAAAACATTTTATGTCACTGGAGGTAAAATTACGCACATTAAGAAGGGGAATGACAATGTTGATATATATATTCGAAAGTTAAATGATATTATCATGCACTTAATCGAAGGAAGGAAGGAGAGAATAGAAGGCATATAATTATCTTCAATTAATAATCATGGCTAAAAAATCTACTACTCTTACTTTTGTAGTCGTTGTTGTGAATAAGGTTTTGAACAAAGTATGATCACAGATACTACATTGATCAACAAGCATGACAACCATATACATAACTGAACTTTAGAGATTGAACTAAGCAGACTAAAAAAAAAATACAAAAGAAAAAAGAAAAGAAAGTGAGGCAAGATTTGTTCGATAAAATCTGTATTTAATTTCTACTCCAACAAATTGATCAGGCATGGAGAAAATACTTGAGGATTTTTGGACAGAAACTGAAGCTTCACACCCTCTATTTCTACCTGTTGTGTAAAGGATTTGGACCTGTAGGAACAACTCTCATTTCATCCAAAGTAATGTTCCTGATCTTGCTGGAGTTAGAGAACAAGGTGTTGACAGCTCCAAGTGATGATGATGATGATGATGATGACATATTTGATGAACTTTTCTCCTTGTTGGAACCATCAACAGGAGACAGAAAAGTTGTTTTTGGCACTGCATCAGACCGGCCAATAGATCCAAAAATCAGAAGGGATAGTGCCATAACAAGAACAGCTAATACTCTCATTGCATCAACACTTCTCTCAACCTCAGAGAAAGTTTTGGAACAAAACCTGAAAAGAACAAGGATTTTATACTTGAAAAGTGACCAAAAAGAGAGAAATGGAGAGGAGGCAAAAGGAATGGAAATAGTGTTGAGAGAAAGAGGTCATGAAAAGAATGGCCGAGCTGCTGCTTATAGAGAGAAAGTGAGAGGTGATAAAGAGACATTAACTATATATGGTACCTTGGATTTACAGGTAAAGAAAAGCTTTGACATATCAACATCTCTTTGATCTGAACCTTCACCGAACCTTATTAATTGCTTTCAATTCCATTGGAGCTAGGACATATTTGGGATGTGTAAAATTCAAAAAAATAAAATTAAAGAAGAGAAATCTGTTCTTATAATTACGTACACCCAGCCCTCTCCGAAGTCCAAACCTGTCCACTGAGCTTGAAGATATCTCTATATCTAGTCCTTTCTCCCTTGTTTTCCTTGGAGCTTTTGCACGTGCTCTGATTGGCCATGCAAAGCTAAACGAAGAAAAGCTGACAATAAAAAAGAGAAAATATTAATGGATTGTTTTGACTGGGGCATGCCTGTGGTTCTGTTTTCCTGGCAAGTCGATTTTCTGCTTGGATGGGTGGAGGTGCTTGATTGAATAAATGATGAAAACTAGCAAGCTAGCTAGCTAGCTTGGTTGATGGGTTTTTAGTAGATAGCCTGCTGCTAGCTAGTTTGCTTATGCTATGGCTGTAATAACGACAAGAACAGCTGAGACTTTATGACTCCCTGCCTTTTGCATTGAACACACTTCAGACCTTTTCTTTTCATTTATTATATTTTGGATGATATTTCTAAAAAATAGATAAGAAATTATTTGGGATGGTATTTTTTTTAAATATTAAAATTGTGATGTATTAAATTAATAAGGGTTGATTTTTTAAATTTAAAACTCAGGTCATAAAATTGTATAATTCTATAAAAAATAAATTAAAATTAATTCTAAAAATTAATTTTTAATCAACTTATGATTTGAGGATAAAATAAAAATAAATATTAAATTAAAAAAAAAGAAGAAAAAGATTAATATGATCAACTTGGATTACCCTGTTAAATTCATAATTTAGGTCATGAGATTAGATTAACCTCATAAAAAATAAATTAAAAAAATTATGAAACTTTATTTCCAACTAATCTAATGTTAAAAGATTAAATTGAAAAAAAAAATCAAGTTAACTTGAATTAATTTATTAAACTTGTTACCTGGATTATAAAACTAGGATAACTTCATGAAAAATAAATAAAAAATTCTAAAACTCTATTTCCAACCTATCAATGTTGAATAATAAAATCATGAAAATAAACAAATTCATGAGATCGGAATAACTCCACGTAAAAAAACTAAACAACCTAATATTGAAAAGAAAAAATACATAACGAAAAAGAAAAAAATTAAATTGTTGGAGGGTGAAATTGAACAAAAATACATATTCAATTATAAAGGATAAAAAAATTAAATCGGGTCAACTTAGATTAATCTATCAAACTCGTGACTTAGATTACCCCAATTGAGATAACTCAATGAAAAAAATTATAAAGCCAATTTTTTAAAAAATATTTATCTAGAAAGGACTAGAAAAATAACTAGAATTAACTCGAGTCAATTTGTCAAACTTATAATTTAAGTTATAAGATCAGGATAACTTCATAAAAAATAAATAAAAAATATTTATAAATTTTAATTTTCAACTAATATAATGTTGAATGATTAAATAAAATAAAAATTGATTAGGAAAAGCAATAAAAAAATCAACTTAAGTCCATTAAGGTTAACTCATTAAATTTGTAATTTAGATAATGAAGTCGTGATATATTTATAAAAAAATTATGAAACACCACTTCCAATAAATTTAATATTGTTGGTCAAAAACATATAATTTGATAAGATGTATATATAATTTAATAAAAAAATTTAAAAATTTATAAAGTCCAACTCTCAAAACAACTTAACATTAAAAAATAAAATTAAAAAATTAGGTTGTTGAAGAGTTATATCAAGAAAAAAAATTAAATAAAAAAGATAAAAATTAAAAAACACTATTATAATATATAGTGTTTGTGGCAATAATAATTTATTCACGTTTAGTCTTTTGTTAATAAATTCTTGATAAGAATAAATCAAATGTACCCTATCACGCTTAACTTAGAGGAATATTATGGGTTATAGAATTATGAGATTTATTAGTTGATTATCGAGTGAATTTAAATTAATTATTTTAAAAAAAAATATTTGGTTTGATCTAAATTTAAACCGGGTTTAATTGACTCGATAAAATCACTAATAACATGAGCTGATCATAGTTTTCTTGGACCGCATCTTTACTCTTGTTGCAGGAGTAAGCATATTGCTATGGCTTCAATTAATCTCATCTCCCTGCATTACATGGAACCATGTATAATTGAAACTATAAACATGTATTTTTTTAAAGTAAAGCCAATGTTTTTTTTTTATTCTTACCATAATATAGAATTCGAAGCCCAAAACTTCCATTTAGATACGGAAAATTAAGGTGACAATTGAGAAATTATAAACATATATTTGTTTCATAAGTCTAATAATGTTGGTGGTGGTGACATTGAGAGATTAAATAGAAAAATTAAAATGCTATAAAATCTTTTGATATAATTCACTAGAGCTTAGTTATGTTTGATTTTAATGCATAATATGACTGGGTAAATTCATTTAACTATCAAAACTCATACTTTTGAAAAATAAGATTTTCATAAACTTTATAATTAAATAGCTTAACTAAAAGAACTTACTTTCAAGGAAATAAATTCACCAATTTATGCTCAAATCTAAAAAGTAATTGTTTTTTTATTAAAATAATATTATTTTTATATTAAAAACATTATTTGATATTAATCTGATTGAGTTTGGTGTGGTTAAATCAATTTTTTTAATTCAAATTAAAAATAAAATTATGAGTTGCTTGATCAAGGTCGGAAGAAATTAATTCTAGGAGAGAATAAGAGCATTTGGGCTAATTCCCAAACTACAAAATTGCCCAGCAAAGTTGCAAGCCCAGGGAGCTAGAGCCATCAGAAAACTCCCCAACCCCAGAGCAAAAGTTCTCTTCTCAACTACAAATCCCTCCTGTTTATTCTTTTCTTTTTTGATCTTTTTCCTCTGTCAACAAGAAAACAGAACAGAAACAACAGAACATGTTCTCCAAATCCAGCAAAACAAAACCATGGCAAATTCCTCTTCTTTCAACAACCGCAACGCTGTAATAACCTCAATATTCCTTGTCTCATTCCTTTTGACAGTTTTCCTCTTCAACAAACGAGCTCTTGAGCCCTCTCTTTCTTTCTACAGAGATTTCTTTCCACAAACAGCTACTGGCCCCCTCACTTCCTCCCCCAATTTCACCCTTCCTTACTCCGAACAACCAGTTGACTCAGCGACTCACCAACCCGTTTCTCGAAATGAGACTATTAAGTCCAAAACTGGTGATGATTCAACAAAAGTGGAGGTGTCTGCTGAAAATGAGAAAGACAACCCAGATGGGGATTTTGAGTCTGGTGGGGGTTCGAGTGATAACTCAACAAATGTGGAGGTTTCTAGTGAAAACGAGAAGGACCCAGATAGGAATTTGGAGTCTGGTGCGGATTTGGATGGTAATGATGATGATAAGTTGATGGAGAGTTTGAAAAGTTGTGATCTTTATATGGGTACTTGGGTGAAAGATGAAGAGTATCCGATTTATGAAGCTGGTTCTTGTCCTTATGTTGATGAGGCCTTTGATTGCCAAGGCAATGGAAGGAAAGATTCTGATTATCTTAAATGGCGTTGGAAGCCTTATGATTGTGATCTTCCAAGGTTTGGGCTTTTTTTCTTCTTCTACTTATTCTGTTTGTAATAATTGTTTTTATAGTCTATTTAGGTGCACAATGTACTTGTACGTCAATGATTTAGGAGATATTGCAAAAATTTGGCCTTTGAGGCAATGTGATATTATTTATAGAAGTGGAGATCGCTGGTTGCTTTTGCAATCAATTCTTTCTTCTGCAATCTTGTGCCTTATTTGTCTTTCCATATGTTTCTCTCGTCTACTTACCAACCTTAGTGGCTTGCTGCAAGATTATTTTGCTATTTCCTCGGTTACTACAACTTGTATATTGCTGCTGTAAGTAGTGAGTTTGTTGGTTTAATGCTTAATAATTCTAGCATGTGTGTAGTGGAACTTCAGTCCCCCGGTGCTTATTTTCTCTCCTCTTCTTTTTTATGGACTTTTTTGGTGGTGTAAGTGAAATTTTATATGCTAGAGCACCTTCTTCTGCGTTGGTTTTACAATTTATCATGTTTTCCCATCATTCAAGCAGAAGTTTACCAAGGTTCTTAAAACTACTCGTTCCTTTAAATTCATTAATATAAGAATGAAATTGGAGTCCAAGTCCTTGGAAATGAGGTAGGATAATACTTAATTATGATGGAAGCATAATGGGTATAGATAATGATGTCTGTCTTCAGTTAATCTGTATGTGTAAATATATGCATTTGTGTGTTTATTCACTTATTTAACTTGGACTATTCATTGCCACTAATAAACCCTAGCTTCTCCTCTGTGTGACACTTTTTTCCAGACTATTTAAGCAAAAGTGATTTTGGCCACATTGGATACATACGAACTACATTATGCTGAGCCTCATTATTTTCAATAATGCTATATATTTATCAGAAATGCAATTCTTTTTCTGCATTCGCATTTCACTCGTAGGTTTAATGCAACAGACTTCTTGACAAGATTGAGAGGGAAGAGGCTTATGCTAGTTGGAGACTCCATGAATCGAAATCAGTTTGAATCGATGCTATGTCTTCTCCGTGAAGGCCTGCCTGATAAGAGCAAAATGTTTGAGATCCATGGCAACAAGATAACGAAGGGAAGAGGCTACTATGTTTTCAAATTTGTGGTAATCATATATTTTTATATAATTATACTGCTTCAATAGTTTCTTTATGCTGCTTCTGTTGTTTACTCCTCTATCGAGAGCAGAATATAGCATTAAGCAATGTTATAGTAGTTAAATTGAGCAAAGATAGAGGGTCAGAAAAGGCCAGCAACATTCCAAAAATTTAGTTGATCCATTCTTTCTTGAGCACATACTTCTTACAGATATGAATGGTGATAGGTGTGCATGGCTGCAATGATACCTTGTCCTTGTTGGGAATCATCCATTTCTTCTAGAAAACACTTTGAAATTTTGCATGTATTTTAATATAAAACTGCTGTACCTGCATAAAAAATTTCTTTATAAATTATTTTCTCATTTTTTTCTCGTTCAAAAAATTTATTGGTTTCATAACTGGGTTCTGTCATTTACACATAAATTCTCTCTCATTGGAATCCACAAGATTCCGTCTGGATATACAACATAATTTGTAAATACAGCATGTCATCATTCTTTATTCTTCCCAAAAAAAAAAGCAGGTTGATGATGTTAATAGGTGCTTGGGCAGGATTATGAGTGTACTGTGGAATTTGTGAGGTCACATTTCCTTGTGAAAGAAGGGGTGCGCATAAATGCACAAGGAAGCTCAAATCCAACTTTATCTATAGATGTAATTGACAAGACAGCTGGTCGATGGAAGAGGGCTGACATTCTGGTTTTTAATACTGGGCACTGGTGGACGCATGGAAAGACAGCTCGAGGGTATGTTTGAATTGTTGTCATTATATTTTGAATTGTGATACCACTTAAATTGTGGATTTGTTATATCATTAAAACAGGATAGTATTTTTCCATGTTTATATTATTGCCCTCTGCTCTTTTTGGTCCAGTAGCTAGGTTGAATGGCAATGGCAATCCTCCCACTCCCATGATCCCTCTCATTGATGTGGAATGAGATTTTTTTTCTTAACAAATATGTGAGTGGGGTTTAATTCTGGACTATTGGGACATCACCAAGTGGCTTTATTAATTAGGTTAAATGGCACCCGCTCTGCTATTTCTAGTTTGAGAGCGACTTTGGTCCTCTTTTTTTTCTTTTTGGTGTTAATAGAAAAAAAAACAACTAAATTAGTATTGAACAAAAAGAAAAGGTGAGATTTGTATAGGAATCGCTTTTTACCTATTTTTGAGACCAGAAAATAGTCCCTTCTGGTAACAACTCTATGCCCTGCATATTGCAGGAAAATTCTCTTGTATGAACCTTAGCTTGTATCCAGATTATTTAGTTTAATTGATTTATAAATATCTAAGCATGTGTTTTAACTATGAAACCATAATGGTACAATTCCCATTCAGTAAAGTATGTCCTTGCGGGTTGTGTCTATCACGTGTTTGCTCTCTCTTAATTATCTGTGTGTGTGTCTAGAACTTGCAATAAGAAGGTTACAGATAGTGCTTAATTGTGCAGGAAAAATTACTATAAAGAAGGTGACTATCTCCATCCAAAGTTTGATGCAGTTGAAGCTTACAGAAGGGCTCTGAAGACCTGGGCAAAATGGATTGACCAAAATGTGGATCCAAAAAAGCAGTTAGTGTTCTATCGTGGATACTCCTCAGCCCATTTTAGGTACATTTTTGCTTCAGTTTTTTTCCAACCGGTCATTCATCCCTAGACTTTGTTTATGTTATAAACAGGATAGAGGAGAGAGTATATTTTACTCAATTTTCCTTCTCTTTGGCATTAAGAAATGTGGAAAACTCATTTAGTTGATATTGGAGCCTGTTAATTAGTAGTCACAGCATAGATCGTCTCCGTCACTCTTTCTATATTCAGAACTTTTCTTGAAGAAAGCAAATGTTTTGTTGAAGCAGTTATGAATAATCAATTATTTCTTTCTTTCTTTCAACAATATTTCCAACAAGCAGAGGTGGGGACTGGGATTCAGGAGGGACATGCAATGGGGAGACTGAACCAGTTTTAAGTGGGGCAATTCTCAACAACTATCCTGTCAAAATGAAGATAGTAGAGGAGGTAATCCAGGAAATGAAGAATCCAGTTACACTGCTAAATGTGACAAGGTTGACCAATTTTCGAAAGGATGGACATCCATCAATCTTTGGCAAGGACGCAACTGCAGGGATAAAGGTTTCAACAAGGCGCCAAGACTGCAGCCATTGGTGTGTTCCAGGCGTCCCTGATGCATGGAATGAGCTGATATATGCAACTTTGCTTCAACAAACAGTTTCCAAGAGTTGAAACAGCAATCTTCGCTTCCCATTTTTAACAGGGAATATTTTTTTTTTTAGTTTTACTTTGACTAGGTACGGAAAATTCCAAGTTTTGTGTTGTACAAGACTTGCAATGTGAATTCTGGATGTGCAAGTCATGGAAAAATATTTTTTCTTACAATCATTTATTGGTGCATGATATATACATGCATATATATAAACATATATGATTATATGGGGACCCAGAAGTTTGACTACCTCTGGTCTTGCCTCTTCAACACTTGAGGTTGCTTCTATGGGGGCCCTTTTTCGAGAAGGTTTCCACGAAATAATGCCTTAGATTATGAAACGTGGGTCCATCACATTGTAGTTTCACCTGCTTGGTCAATCTGCCTTCTTTGTTTTTGGTATAATATTTCGTTTTTTGCACGCAAGAAAAGTCAACCAGGTAACAACAAGAATGATTGCTGTCATTTGGGGTTAAGATCTGGACGTAGTTTTATCCAATGATCTTCACTAACTAAATAGCAAAACAAGTGAACAGTATGAAAAGCTTCCAAGAAACGTTGACATGCTGCTATTTTCTAACCAGAGAAATTTGACTTGTTTTATGCTTGTAAATAATAAACATGTTATAATTCCAATGTTCTTGTTTTTCACGTTCGTGTGTCTGTATATAAAAAAAATTAAACCTGTAAAATTATCTATCAAAATTTAAGTCTGATTCAATATTAAAGAAAAAATTTATGATTAATTTATATCCAATTGTTAGTTTGATGTTAACAATTTTTTTTTTAGTCTTAATTATGTTTTGCTTGTCCATAAATAAATCTGTTTAGACTTTTTGCATGATCAATGGCAGATCCATAACTTACCTTACAGAACTAACAGGTTCGTTTGAACCGTCTGCACCAAAACCTTTATGCTAGCATGGAGGAGAGTTTATCAAGTTCTTCTAGATATACTAAGCCGATGTGGAGGGTGCATATGTAAGATCCTTCGGAAAGAGGATTTAATCTTGATTGATATGCAAGTTGGTTTGAAAATACCCTTATTGTTTTAAAAATTAAATTTGGTCCCTCAATTAACTTAATTTTACGACTTAGCCTCTGTAGTTCTACATCAATTTGCTTTGATGGAAGATTAATGGAAGTTATAATCATGGTAGGCGTCATGGTGCCAACCTTATTAATGATGCAGCAACTTATTACTCAATCTTTATTATGATAAAGAAAAATTAGATGCTGAAGTCTAACTTCATAATTATGGGAGTGAATTTCTTTGTCTTATATAATTAATCGTTTATATTGTTTTTTCGTGTAATTAATTAATGCTTATCGAAATAGGCTTGCCGAATCCATGCATATTCGAATAATATATATATATATATATATGTAATTTAGAATGTTGATGGGTTCTAGAAATATTCAAGTGGTTTAGAAACAATAATTGTGTATTAGATAATTATTTAATTTATTAATTTTAACTATTTAATTTATTTTTTAATCAAAATGGCTAAAATTTTAATTAGAGGAAGTATTAAATAGTAAATCTTGAATTAAGTTTTTTTTTATTTAATAGCTTTATTTAACAGTATTCTGTGTTGTTTTTGCTTGTTATTATTTTTAAGTTATTTTTATCTATACACTTTACCATTTGAAAAAAAAAAAGAAAAACCCTTTTAAATTCCTCAATTGATAGGAAGTACAATATTATTGGAGTTTGGTTTCATTTACTTAATTAGCCTGCTCTATAGGCTGTTAAACTAGATTACAAGGAAATTAAAGAAACTAAACCTACCATGGCTTGATAATTATAACTGAATTAAATCATATAAATTCCACTACATTCCAAGGGTTTCAAGAAGCTATCAGCAAATAATTTGGACAAGGCAGCTCCTAATAATTTGGACCAGTTAATTATACGGTTGAGATTATTTACTAATTAATTAGAAGCATCATTTATTAATAATGTCACCCCCTTGAAACTTGAATTGTAGGGGACCTTCGTCTATATACGATACCTAAGGAATGAATGCAACTTAGCTTATTGTCATTTTGGTGGATTACTTCGGCACTCATGACCTATAGGTGGGTGGGGCTTAAGACATTGGGGCAGTGCACCTTCCATTAGGCACACCATATTAAATTTTCTGGTATGGATTAAGCACTCATTCGTGTCACTCATGTCAATGAACAATTTTTCATTTTCTTTTTGTTGGCAATAGGATTGGATCTTGAACAATATTATAAGAACTTTCTTCTTCTTCTTTTTTATTGTTTTTTGTTTTAGTTTGAATAATAATTGTTTTTAGCGCAGACAATGATGTAATCAATTGTGGTTAAAGGCAGTATTATTATTAATTTTCTTGTCTAAACAAAGGCCTCATAAGCTTGGACTATATACGAGGGATGATCCTGTTCTTAGACTTGAAACCTCCAAATAAATTAAGGAATAGTTAAGAATTGACATGGGAGTTGTTAGTAATTGTCAATTATCTGTTTTTTTTTCTTTTTTTCTAGTTACTTTGCCTTCTTAACCAAACAGTGTTAATTAATTATGAAAGAAGGAATGGCTGGTCTTGTTGAGAGAATTGTTTTCACTCGTAAACTCCTTTATTTCAATAGTTAGTCTTATTTAAGAAAAATATATATTTTTATTTTTCATGAAAAACACTTTTTTTTTTAAAAAGTTATTTTTCATTTTTGAAACGCGTTTTTCTGTAAAATAAATTATTTTTCATCAATGATTTTTGTATAATGGTAATAAGATAAGAAAAATTGCAATGTTTGTGAATAAAATGATTATTATAGTATAATAATTGATAATTAGTAATAATGTTACTGATTACGATGTGATATTGATAAAATAATTGTTATTTTAGTAATAAAATCGTGATTGATGACGGTAATGTGGAGATGGTAATCAATATTAGTGGTAGAAAATTATGTTGAGATGATAATAAAATAATAATCATATTAAAAATAAAATAGTGATTGTAGTGGCTGTAATAGTAGTGTGAAGATGAACGGTGGTTATATGGTGAGTGTCATGGTGGTATTGATACATATAATAAGTTAATATTGCAAAGAAGAATCTTCTCTCTTCTCTTGATATTAAAATATGTTATTTTTTCCTAAATGGATACTATTCAACAGTTGACTGAAATATACTTTTTATTAATTTATTTTTAAGTATTTATTTTAATTAAAAAATAAAAAATAGTTTTCAAACAAATATTTCCACAAAAGAAACAAAATCTAAATATTTTAATTGATTTTTTTACGGGTTTAATTGTGAAACTACTAAAATAATTGGTTGTTCCATTAATGTTTTTCCAATTTAATATTTTAACTTGCAAATCCTTCAACACCCTAGAATTCCATCTTTTCCCTTTTGACATACGGTGACAGCCTTGACTGGCCTCCTCCTCCTCCACCATCACCACCTCCTCCTCCTCCTTTTTTTTTATATTAACATGGGTGTCCGGACCAGTTTTCGCGCACCACGACTAATCCCACGGGCCCTGAAGTTAACGACCATGTAAGCCTCCAGTGGCCATCATATGAGCAACCAAGGACTCGAACCTAAGACCACAGAGGGAGCAAACCCCTTGATCCCAAGTCCTTACTATTTGGCCACCACCTAGATGATTTCCTCCTCCTCCTTTTATTTATATATGCAGGGGGTTCAAGGAAAGACAACTTTGACTGTATCTATTTAATTGCATTGCCAATTAATATTATGGAACAAGAAAAATTGATTTTGAGTCAATTTTATGCGATTGCTTGATAAGAAAAGTATTCATAAAAACAAGAAAAATCAAGGTCAATAATCATTCAAACCCCACCATGGCATTAACGATCATGATTGTCCTAAGCTTTGAATGCCTCATGCCGCTTCGAACACCTCTTGCAGACTTTTAAGTAACTTTATTATATACCCTTTTTTTAAGGTTTTTAATTAACTATCAGAATATTTTCAAATTGTTTTTTTCTTTTAAGTTTAATTTTAAACATATTTTTTCTACCGTAATCCATGTATTTATTACATTTTTTTTAACATCTCCTTTTATTATTAACAACAACATAATATATAATAATTATATGATATGGGTTGGATTTTAAATAAAATAAAATAAAATAAAAATTGATCCAGTTAAATCTAGTTGATTTTGTTAAAACCTGACTTGAGTTTTTTAAATTTTTAAATACTATTATTTTTAAAAACACCTGAGCTTACCTAATTAATCTCTAATCTATGAACTAAATGATGCACCAAGATCGAATTTAATAACTTTTTATATAAATATAATAGGTACTTTTCAACGTTTGCAAGACAGAGAGAAGAAAATATAAGAAACCAATTTGGTCAAAATCAAGCCGTGTAGAAGGATGTTGATCAATTTAGTTCCCACAGAATTCCACGAACAAATTGTTCTGTTATTCTACCACAAGCTCTCTTGTCTATTCAGTAGAAGACTTGGGGCACACCCTGCCCCCTTCAACCATTCCACACTTCAAATTATTTGGCATTTTAATTCTGACTAATTAATAGCTGATTTACACCAAGTAGTGTTGATAACAATTTCTCATCTACATATAATAAACCTACTAAAATCATTAATTTTCTACCGCCATTAATTATAGCCGCTTTGCAATTAATTAAAATTGCTGACTAGCTCTTATGGACCATGTCAAAAACCGCTACATTTTTCTGGTTAGTCGTGATGCTTTCCTTTACATGAAGAACAACACATTGTAATTGTGGCTTCCTTGGCAAGCTGAGTGTATAATGGTGATGATCGTCCCATTTTCTGTGACCTTAACTGCTGCAATTCTTTCTTCAGTCTTCTATTCTCATTGCTTAAACTTTCACAACATTTTTTCAAGAACTCACAGTCTACCTCTGTTTGCTTCAGCTTGGTCCTGCATGTTATTATTTGGTTGTCATTATTGGGAGTAGTTTTAACTATGGAAAAGAAACTGAAAACCCAGAAGAAACCGACAGACCAAAAAAACAGAGATACCGTGCAATTTAATGTGCAAACTGAGTTATACCTTGCTCTCCTGTTCTGAAACCAAACTTCAACTTGTCTTGGCTTCAAATTCAATTGCTCGGCGAGTGAATGCTTTTGAGCCTGCATGCACGTAGTGAGTATTTCATCAAGCCACTGGATAAATACATTAAATAACAAGAGGTAATTAAACAAAAGAACAAATAATAAACAAAGCAAATATTACAGGCATCCTAATTTGAAGTTTTTGATATCTGGATCAAGGATTTATAAAAAGTTCATGCGTGAAGAAATTTGTAATTTTAAAAATTAAAGTTTCCAAACTATATTATATTTATTAATCATAAGTACTTACAATAATGATATCTTAAAAAAAAACATAATTATTTTAATTTTCTGATATCTTATCAAGATCAAGAGATGGAAAATTTGTGTTGCTTTTAGCAGGATAGCCAGAAGTAACTGCCCAAGGACGAGGAAATAAAAGAAAGAGACAAGAAGAGCTGGTGAAAAGGGTACCGGATTAAGAGTGGTATGCCTTCTGAAGCTCTCCTCGAGCAAGCTGGATTGCTGTTTTGTAAGCCTGAGCTTCTTTCTGCCAGAACCATCGATGTTACTATCAATGGAATCATCACGTCTCTTAATTCCATATTCTTCATCTGCTTCAGACTTGAAACATATCCCCTCCGCCTTGTCATGATGATCCATGTCCATGGCATCGTTTTTCGGGCACAGTGCAAATGAGAGGTCTAAACGTACCACGGGCTTCTCCTTCTTTTTCTGTGGCCATGGCTCATGGTTTTCACCACCTAGTCCAAGCCCGAGTCTTGTGTCACAGTATCCTCCTGCTTCCATGTCCAGTGAGAGAGATGAGAGGACAGAAGAGAAAGAGATGATGAATATAATTGGCAAATGGAAAGAAGGGGTTAGGAGGTGACTTTATACAGGATTGAATTGGATGTTATTTAGGAATATATAAATGATTTTAAATATATTTTGTGTGATTAATTAGTGCACTAATGACAACTAAAATAGAGTAATAGAGTATCAATATGAAAGGGGATTAATGGCGTGCGTTAGAGCCATGACCCCTTTTAGGGAAACCAAAACTCCCTCAAAGCCATATCATGTTTGACTTTGCGATTTCCACGGGATTTTAATTAATAATTAATTACTTCTAGACTTGATTGATTTTAAGTCTATTGCCCACCAGACCTTAAATTTCCAAACACTTTCCCTATTTAAGAAAACAAAAGAATTCTTTGTTTTGAATTTGGAGTCAATTTGTCTATGCATGTGCAAACAACTAATCATATGTTCATATGATGATGCCCAGCAGTGTTCTTTAGAATCAAGTTGATAATTACATCTAGATATCGTCTTAGTGCAAATCTAAGTTGTAAAATCCGATCATAATTTGATTTTGATATATACGAGTAACAACCCGTATTATTAGTTATATTCTATACTTTTGTAATAAAATAGTAATTAAAAAACATAAGATATTTCGTCCTCGATGTTATTTATTCGAGGAATAAGTCTATAAAAACATTAATGTAAGTAAAAAAAAATCTTATGGCACGTACAAATATTTAGTATGATAATTCTCATCACATATATATGGGAAGTAAATCAGTTATATGATACCAGTCATTGATTTCTATATATGCACAACCTTTTATATATATTTGCGTATACTTTTCCTTACAAACACACTCTTTATAGAATATTATTTTTATAAATATATCGACAAAAATAAATAAATTTAAAAAAAGTTTCTGGCAAGATCAAACATCGGCGCACTTGCTTTAAATATATTGAAGATGCTTTTGCAGTCAAGAGTATATCTGGCTAGAGGAGACGTAACAAGTTAAGTTAATTATATTTCCTTTTCAATAAATTCCAATAAAAAAATTCCTATACAACCTGTTTAGATCTACCACTGGTCACCATGTAGTAAATTAATGTGTGCCATTAAATTATTTTTCTTTACTATGTACTTTTCACTTCATAACTTTTTTAGATTAACGCAGATGTACAGGTTAGCTTGATTGTACAATGACTAATTCCACGAGCCCGGAAGTTAATAATCATGTAAGGGTCTGTTTAGAAACGCGGTTGAATCTGCGTTCCCAAAAAATTTTATTTTTTATTTTTGTTAAAATTTAATATGGTTTGTACATTTTGAATTATTTTAATGTGTTGATGTTAAAAATAATTTTTAAAAAATTAAAAAAAATTATTGGCATGCATTTCAACACGAAAAGTTATTTAAAAAGTAACCACTACCATACTGTCAAACACACTTTAAATCTCCAGTGATTATCACATATGTAATCAAGAACTCAAACTTAAAATCATAAAAAAAACAAACTTTTTAATTTTAAATTTTTACTACTTGATTACTACGTCGATTATGAGTTACTTTTCACTTCATATCTTACCCGCTACGAACCTCACCAATTTATGTTTATTTTACCGAGTTGGGCAAGCTATGTTTAGCTGTGGATCCCTACAAGGATATCACAAGAGTAGAGAGGGCGTAATTTTCTTGAGAGACATGGTATTTGGTTAGAGCACTGTTACGAGAAAGAAAAACAGAAGGATATCGAGAAAATTATTATAAACAGGGGATGTTTTCATGTTTTTTTTCACAAAAATATACTTAAACAAGAATATTTTAAAGTCTTGGTGGAAGTCCACATTATTGTGGGTATTTATGATCCAAAATACATTTGTATAATAGCTTTATGTTTCTGGTTTTCCTTTAAATTACACTAGGTCAAGTTGCAAGAGCCTTTTTATAATTATTTACAGCACCAAAGTTTGAGAAACCAGGATTCCATCCAAAAAAAACACAGGTGCTAGCAATTTGAGAGCACAAAACGACACTGGAGTGTATCCTAGATCCTACGCCCGATGTCTTAAGAGTTAAGCCTTGAAAGGATTTTTGCTAAACGAGGCCTGATTCCCCGTCTCAAGGGGAGTTGAACACGGACCTCTGGGTTTTATTAAGAAAAAAGGTCATTATCACTAGGTTAATATAGTCACGAGGCTAAATTCTGTAGGTCAATTGCATTTTTTCAATTAATCTCTCAATAAATAAAGGTAGTTGTGTGTATATATTCCCATCATGGTAAATCTATCATAAGATATTACCTTAATTAATTTTTAATAAGTTTTGTTTTTTAAAATACATCTCATTTTTAGTGATTTCTTAACTAATATAAAATAATGGTCTCATCAAAACCTCGAGAAATTTTAGTAAAACAGATGACTTGTTTTTATAAATAATGCTAGTTGATAATATATATTCATACCCATAGCATGATAGGTCTATAATAAGATATTGTTCCACGTAACTTTCAGTAAAATTTATTTTTTAAAAGATTTTTTACAATAAAAAAATCTTTTTCATGCCAAATAAATAACCAAAGTTCTCATCTCCTAGCTGATACGTGAGGATAATAGCCTCATCGGTTATAAATTTTAAGAACACATATAGTTTGATTAATAATCAAGGGTGATATAAATTTCTTCAAAACACTCTTGCAAAATAAATGAATAAATAAATAATTTCCATCTACGCAGTCAATGCAATTGAACTGTTGAATTGACCACTAATTATGCCCATTAAACGTAATTTACCCAATATTATGATAGGGTTGAAAGAATCCACTAGAAACGGCATAATTAATAATTTCGAAATGAATGGATCTTACTGAACTGCCCACTTCTAATATTGATTTTTTACTCTAAATTCTTCATATTTATTAAACTAGCTTAACTCTGTGGGTTCTTTCACCTTGAAAATCTTGAATCAAACTAGATTTTTTTATTAAATTAAGATATTGATAAAGCTAAATCTCAACCAAATATAAATCTGATAATGAAAATAAATTGTTATTTTAGTATTCCTTTAGGAATGCAGTGAAAATCATCTCCCTAAAATTTTTAATTTTTTTATTAAAAATAATTTTTTATATTTTTAAATAATTTTTATATATTTTTTTAAAGAAACTTCTTAAACTATAATTGCTACTATCATCCTATGAAAACCTATATAAATATGCTCTCATTGCCCTAACCAGCTACTGGGACTGACATCTAGCAGAAGCCCAGTTCATCCACAGAATGAATTGAGAATGATCGAAATAAAAAGTCTCAATTAGACGAGATATGATAAAAACAATAACACACCAAATTATTATTTTTTTTTAATTTTTGTCTCGTATTTTCCATCTTATTTATTCTTCTACTTTGCTATGAATATTTATGATTACGTTGTAGACATAGATCCAGCCTACTAAAACTCTATAAAAATAATTCAAAGCACTAACTCTTTTATTTGATTATGAAAGAGAGGTTTACATTCAATACCTTTTCGGAGAAGAAAAATATTTCAGTCGTTTTCGTGTTACAACTGATTGGTGTATTACTCATAATTTAATTTGGAATGGGAAAAGGTAGGGTGGTAATGAAGGAGATTTAATTTGCTATATTCTTTTAACTTCTAAGTCCGAACCTTAATTTAAACACTTAAAATTAATTATTCTTTATAATTCACTAGGCGCATTTATAATGTGCGCAACACGGTATTCATGTGCATTTTTAAAACTATTTAGCCAAATAATTTAATTTTAATTGATATGCAAACTAGTTCTAAGAAATACTCAATAATAAAATTTGAAGTTAAAATTCTTGTATGGTATTAACTCTATTTAATATAATTTTACGTTGTTTGTATTTGCTATTTCTCTTTTATTATTTTTGTTAGTATTAGAGTTCAATTATTTCTAATAGTTAGTTATGTACTGTTGAATATCATGGTAGGGAGAGATTACCAAATAAAACATGCTCATGTAGAAGAGGATGATAAAATTATCTCTTGAAAAAAGATGCTCAAGAACTAGTAATAAAAAAATATGCAAAGACAAATTATAAAATTAATCTAGACATTATTAATGATAAAACTACATAAACAAGTTGAAGAATTATCTTATTAAAGATGAAAAGTTATCATAAATCTATAATCATCTTTGAAAACTTGTTTCAAAGGGGAAAGCAGAGGAAACTACTTAATAATTGGTATAAGTATCAGGGATATTATAATGATTTGATTTATAATGAGGTAGGTATAAATTGATATTTTTTATTAATTTATGATATTTATTTTGATGATAATTTATTAATAATGATAACAACAACAATAATAATAATAGAATGATGTAATTAATAGTATTCTCATTGATAAATTAGAGGTTAAATGCAAAAAAAATATAAAATATATTTAATAATAATAAAAATTTAATTTAAATTATGTTGATCTAGTGATTACAAGTTTATTATTAAAGTAAATATAAATTTATTTGTATATAATACATGTTAATAAAAACAATTAAAAATACGTAATTATTACTTTAAAATCTCATGAATGAGAAATTATTTGTTAATTACTGTTTTCTATATAAAACTTGACATAAAAAACTAAAGTTAATATCTAAAATTATTATTACATGAAGTGAAAACAAAAAAGAGGTTTGAGAGCTTTAATTAAATATCTATACCATCAAGATAACAGTAATTTAAACTTAAAGACAAGTATTGTAAACGGTAAAGAGATTGACGCAAGAAATTTTTTTTAAAAAAGTTGTTTTTTCTTAGTTATTTTTATATTTAGTTTATAAAATCAAATATATTATGCTTAATAATTCTATATTACTTTTTCTTGCTGTTTTTCTTCTGGTGTTGTGTACATCTATGAGAGGCCATGCTGCATCAGCAATTCTACGTGAGTTTTGGAACATGAGATGATATAAATCTACTGATAGAATGATTGAAATTGAGAATCACAAAATAGCTATAATTAAAATTGCCAACGTTTTATTAAATGTTCTCGCAGCCAGTTCTTAATCTTGCCAAACCTTACATGCGACGAGAAATATTCTATCAGTAGATTGGTTTTAAGAACAATCATAGCTGCATTGACACAATAAAGTAAAACCTAAACTATCACAAAACCCTGTACTTAGAGGACCTTGCTGAGCACATTTTGCAGCACAACACGCATCATTGCACTGCGCTGAACAACGACCCAGACCAACGTTGCACCTCTTCTCCGTCCCACATTCGTAGAAGCAAACACAACGATCACCCTGACAAGCTCCCTGGCCACCTTTAGGATATTTCGAAGCACATATATCACCGCAGGACGGAGCGCAAGCCCCTATATCCCTGGTGCATACACTAGCCTCTGCCGAGAGCTCCATGGTTGCAACTGCATATAATGATCATCATGCACACGAAACCAAAAGGAAAGAAATATATAAACCATGAATTCGTGTTTTCAGATTCTTCGTTATTGAATGAGCAAACACATAACCCTACCTTAGCGCCATGTTTAGGAGGAAAATCGAAGGAATGAAATATTTACCTGTTGCAAAAATAAACAGAACATAGTGGAGAAACTTGGCCATGTCTCCCAGTCGGTAAGAGTGCATCAAATATTCTCTTTAAGTCTTCGCAAGTACTTTTGTGGAGGTGAAGAACGATGGACATCTCTATTTGTACAGAAAGAGATAGTTAAATAAGGTAATGTATCAGGTATGAAATAGGTATGTATATATACATATTAGGTACTTGGAGATTTAGATTATTTATGTATTCGATATGCCTTCCTTTTCTTTTCGATTGCAATTGTGGAAATCATTGGTGGTATAAGCAATAATCTTTTGTTAAATTGAGTATGATTTTATGTTTATTTTTTGTATGTCTTCCTCTTCAAAATATACCTATAAATTGTCTATCATTATTTTATGATTATGTTCTTATAAGAGTTTTGTTTTGTTTTGTTTCTAATTTATATATTTTAGATTTGGATTTAAATTTATTATAAAATAATTATTTGGCCCATAAAAGATATATATATATATTGCCATTCCATTCATCTATATCGAGTAACAATTAATTTTCTTCATCTCTTAAATATTTTGTAGAAGGAAAAACATTTAGTTTTAAAGTTAAGAAAATATTAGGTTTTTATTCCTTTTTATGGTAGATAATTAGGGTAAAATGATGAGAATTAATTTTAATAATTGTTAAAATCAATTTATTATTCATGGGTTTTGGTTTCAAAAATTACCTTTTCCCTTTTTTTTTTCCCTCCGCATTTTAGGGCTTAAGTTCTTATACCCGTAGGGAGATTTTAAGTTTTTTTTAATTCATTGACTCTTTAAGTAAACGCATACTTTTAAACTATAGTTGCTGCAGTCATGGAAGATTGATTGCCTCTATTTGTTTGTATTAAATGTTAAAAAATAAAATTTTAATGATAAATAATTAATTATTAACAATAACAACTATTATATGTTCTTTATTTTAAATTCTTCTACAAGTAAATATCTTATATTTTAGTTGTATTTAGAAATATGTTGAAATTGTGTTTTTCAAATTATTTTGTTATGTTTAAAATTATTTTTTATATATTTGTTAATCTTTGTAATGTGGTAATGTCAAAAATAATTTTTTAAAAATAAATAATATATTATTTTGATGTATTGTCAAATAAAAAAGACTTTAAAAAACAATTATTACATCACCCCTAAACATCCTCTTACACTAATTTTCTTTAAATATTTTTTGATTTTATAGTATAAATGCCGGGATTTTAATTTTGAAGTTTAATCTATTATTTTATATTTTTTAATATATGCTTGCATGCTAGGTTACTTTTATTCTTTCACCTGTTGACTTTATCAAATAAAAATCACGTGCTTAATTATCACCCAAACTTTTATGATATCTTGTCTTATACAAGAATATATGTTTCTCTTTAAAGGTTTACATAAAATAACTACCACTAGTTACTGTGATTGTGTGATTATAAGTGTTTAAAAAAGTGAAACATTGTTTTGTTAAATTATGTTGTTGTAATTTTAAGAAATAAAAGGATCAATAAAGACTATAACATAAATAAATATTTACATAAATAAATTTTATCTATATTAAATAATTTACTTTTTTAAGCATACATATCACTTGCGTGCATCTATTTATATTTTTTATTAGAGTAATTCTTAAACTCAAAATAAACAATAGATAAAAAGTTTTATATATGTATATCACAACAAAACATTTTCAGCGAAATCCACTGCAATGCAGCGAGAGCATCCCATTCATATATTGCTTTCTGGCTTTCTTATACTTCTCGAGTAGTAGTTTATAGCCATCAATCACATCCTCAAATAACACTTCATCACAGAACTTAGATTTAACTTGCATGAATGCAGCTTCTGTCATGTCCTTGTGTTGAGCACATGAAGGAAATAAATTTTGAAATTCACCGACAGGTACATTCCAATCATGTTCTTGAATTGTTTGTGTCTCCTGATAGAGAAGCCTGAGCCAGCTCATTCGACGAAAGGGATCTTCATTTTTTCCAATAGCTAATTCCACACTCCTGAAAACTTCCAAGAACATTGATGCCTTGTTAATTTGATCAATTATGTGGTTGAAAGTGGTTTTCTGGTTCAAATATAACCAATCATCGATCTCCAAAGGCAAAACGAGAGCACCAACTAAGGAAGCTTTCCGCAAGGTAGAATCAGAGGCCCCAATTAATTCAATCATTAGATGCAACAGAGTCACAGACATGAGGTCCAGAATTCTAGACAATGGCTCAACTGAAGCTCCATGCAGCTGTTTTTGGCTCTTGTACCAGCGATGGAGTGCAACATGTGCAAAGCCCTCCCACCTGCAATTAAGAAACATACAGCATGGCACACATGAAAAACGCTCTCATAGATAGCCACAGATCTTAATTTCATCACAAATTCCAATTTTAATGAGATATCCATAACCATATCTTTCAATCCCCAACCATGCCATTTTTGGAAACTCGGATCACAAAATTTACACAATTAGAACTTTTAGAATACAGAAACTATGCAAGGGTTTGAAATTCCAGGATTCAATTCATCCAAACTGTTCTGAAGCAACACCAAGTAGAATATCTATCCTGGATTAACGATAAACATTTCATTTGGGAACAGTGTCAGGCATGAATACTACTGCATAAGAAACAACAAGATTCAGCTATCCAAAGACAAAAGGAGAGAAGAAAAAAAATAAATTTGTAAATAACTACCTTGATAAGGACCGACCCTTTAAATTTCAGCTATCCAAAGATTCCATATCACTGCATATGCAGCTGTACACTTCCATAGACTTCTTATCCTTAAACAACTAAAACTACACTCTCCCAAAATCCACAGGATTCATCAATAATTCCTAATAGAGCCATATTTCTTGAGTGTATTGGTCATTCAGAGGCCAGCTCAAAAGTTATAAAGAATCAAACCCATACATTGAATGGATCTACAGAGTAATTTATCATTCAGTTTGAAGAACCAGATTATTAGCTAGCTTCAACAGAAAAATGGCCCTTGGCAGATTTTGTCAGTAAAAGGCTGGGGGACATGTAGGTAAGGATATCCTTAGATATTATCAACCAATAAAATCAGTAATTCATTGACAGGCCATAAGCGTATCTGTCTTCTAGGGGAGAGGTGTGAGGATTAATTCCATCCTGCTGTGAGCAATTATATGCTAAATAAATCCCACTCCATTAATTTGATAAATTAACTGAATTAGAGACTCAAAATGAAATAAAATTTGCTAAGCAGACCTTTTTTTCAATATGGATGACCAAACAAATCTGTTGCATTGAGAAAACAAGGATGAACTTTTACTTACTCAAATGGAGGTTCCACCTCAACACCAAAAGTGACATGTAAGGAAAATCTGGCTAAATCACTAGAACCATCGTCATGTGTACATGCCTCATGAGGAAAGCCTCTTGGAATATACAAGATGTCACCTTCCCTCAACAGGAACTTTCTACATTCACCTAAAGAATTCTGTTCCCCAAGACAATGTTCTCTATCAAAAGGATCATACAAGCGAGGTAGCTGCAAATTTGGTCGTGGATAGATTGTCCATTGCTTAGTCCCAAAGAGTTGGCATACAAACACACAGTGGTCATCACAGTGACGAGCCAAGCCCTGAGAATTAGGAGGTGTCAAGTATATATTGGCACCTACTGAGGGTTGACCAAACAAAGATGCTAAAGCATCTGCAACAGCTGCAATACTTGCAAAGCGGAACTCAACACCACGGAGCGCGATTGTATAGCCCTCTTTAAATGCTTCTTCACATTTCATAATATCCACGTTATTGAAAGCAAGTTTCTTAAAGCAGCATGGATCAACTTTCTTTTGAAAGAAATGCAACTCTTTTTTTGAAGGCTGCTCTGTTCTTAGTACCCGTATGTCCTGCTCATGTATTATAGGACAGCCCAATTCACTTCTCACCTCCTCTAGGAAACTTATGATGTTGAGTTCATCTGAAGCAATAGGTACACATGAAATAAAACTTTGAAGAATGGATGCAACAAAGGTAGGACATGGTTCTTTACAGTTTAGAGACTGTGCAAATGAGCTTAAAATGTCATTTTCCTCAGTTAAGGACCCTGAAAGCCTTCTTACAAGAGAAGGAGATGATTCCCAGTGATGTAACATGAAATTTTCAAAACCTAGATCACTCCAACCGAAGATCATCCTGTCAACTAACACAGATGGCAAAGGAATCACAAATTCGCTGTCATTAATAGATAACCGAAAAATACTTTCTGCCAGGCTGTTAACTGTAACATTGCTCAAATTTAAATCCCTATCTCGACAAGATGACCAAGCATTGCCAAGTAACATCTGATCATGCACCTTTTCCCACAACGTTTTCAAAGAAACCAAGAATTTTTTGGATAGCTTCCATGGGATCTTTTCCAATTGCTCCTCGTTGCAAGTATTAATTAAAGTAATAGCAGCGTGAAGAATTGAAACTGCATGCCCATCTTCTTTAAAAGCTATCCTGGCACAGGCAACACTTCTCTCATCTTCATTACATAAAGAAACCACTATCGAAGATGCAGGAACCTGAAGGAATCCAAAACTAATGGATGTTAAGTCATTATACCGGAGGAAATATTCGCATTTTGAACACTAAATATTTACAGAAACAATAAAGTCTTTAGTTTAAAAAAAAGAAAGACCTTTGAAGTAAATTAACAAATAAGAATTTTTCTTTCCATCATAAATGAAAATCCGGACACTTTAAATCAATCAAGCAAACCAAATTACATATGTAACCAAACCCTTGTAAAGGAAATGAGGAACGTAGTTCAAAATACTCACATAAACCATTCTAAGGCTGAGAATTCCAACAAACTTCGTCTTCCAATCAAAGTAGAAGACAAATCCAAAAGGGCATTACAAGCAGCCACTGAAACTTTCCTTTTTCCACTCCCTAACATCAAGATCAATCCTTTCACTATCCCCTCATCCAAAGCAACCAGTTCATTCATTTCCAATGACACCAGTGAAGCCAACCCAACGATCTCTGCACTTCGACACGCAATTCCAGCACACCTAAAACAATTATTTCCAAAAATTAGCAACACCCACCAACTATTCGATAAAATGCATCAAAGAAAAAGGAGAGACAAAACAATTACTTGGAGCTCATGAGGATGGGAAACAAAGAGAGAACAGAAATGGGAAATGTTTGGTTGTTTGAAAGGATAGATTGGTGTAATTTGGTTAAGCATTTCTTGACTAAGATTTCGGAACTATAGTTGGCTGTGTTGTTTTTAGAATTGGAGAGTTGGGTTGCTGCGGCTAGTAAGAGAGGGAAGATGGTTGTAGTGTTGTTAAGGGAGAGAAGGGACGTTGTTTTTCTTTTTCGGGTTCTCTTCTTGCTTTTTCCTTGCTGCACCTCCATTTCCATTTTTCAGTTGCTACAGATTAGCAATTTTTCTTAGCTCACTCTTTCGTGTGTTTATGGAGATTAAGTTTGGGTAAATTATTGTTTTTCGGTGGAAAGAATGTGGAGGTGGAAAGGTGGAGGGAGAAGGCATTAATCAGATTTTATTGCATCCCTGTAATTTTGGGGGTTTCATAGTATGATCCCTCTTTTATTTTCTGAATTGATTAGGTTCCTCTCCTCAAGATATTTTCTTAATAATGGTCCCTATGTCATGATTCCATCAATTTTTGCGTCAAATGTGAACACAGGTAATATATATATATATATTTTTAATCTTAAAATATTTGAAAAATAAAAATAAAATATTTGACAAGAGAGTTAAAAAATAGAGAAAAATCAAAATAAAAAAATCAAGAAAAAAGCCATGATGATTCCATTTTCATTCCTAGCTCATGGAGTTACATGCTAGAAAAAATAATATATATATATATATATATAAAAATCTCTGTTGTTTTTGAGAAGAGAATTGTGTCAATTTTTTTTTAAAAAATATACATTTTATTGAAAATAGAAAAGGAAAATAATTTTATTTTTATTTTTAAAATTAGTATATTAAAGAAGGGCTATATTGAGGAATCCAACGATTCTCCTTGATGAAGTCTCGAGCGCGCTTCATGTTGAGTCTGAACGCATCGTCCAAGGTGCACTGGTGAAAGTTGCGTAAACGAGCAACTGTGATTGTATTATATTGTATTGTATGGATAAACCTGTTGCTTAATGTTTGAATTTATATGCCGTTCCTAAGCTAAATCTTTAAACATTACAGGCAGTCATGACGGGCTGATAAAAGATCCAGAAAGAGAAGCTATTCCCAATTAATTCATCAACAAGAAGAAGCTAAGAAATCTAATTCAAAGAAACAAAAGGCCGTGGAGAGAGATGAGTCCATTTCAAGGGATGGCTCTAGGTCTAGAAGCCAGAAACTTTCTATTAAGAAATCCAGAAGCAGAGGTTCACTCTATACACATACCATGCATGCTGAAGAACACGAACAGAACATCAGCATAGATGTGAATCCTAATGAGGTTCTATTAAACTGCCTGCATGCATCAACAAGCCCGAGCTGCCAGTTTTGTTGTTTGGAATCATTGATGCTGTTATACGGGGTATGGTCACCCCAATTTCCAGCTTCTTTGCTATGGAAAGCCTTTGGGATGTACCATAAACCTCCAGAGGACAAGCAACGAGATTCGAAGTTCTGGGCAATCGTGTGTGTGGTATTGGGTTTCATTTACTTAGCAGGCCTTCCATTGAGAAGTTACCTCTTCGAATTGCCCGGGCAACTTCATTCAAATGATGAACGAGAGATGTGATATGAGACTACTTAGAAATTCAAACATTCCGAATCAAGTTAAACTATTCTCTTAAGAATGTGAAGCACAAAAGAGTAAGCCATTGATGGAAATGAAATTTTAGAGTTATTCCATCAATGCGCCATCTTATTTTAGAGATGTAAGAACCCAAAATACATAGGGCATAAAGAACTCGCTTCCCCATACTCCATCCAAAGGAAGTGCTAATCCATCAATGCACCGTGAGTCTACTAGTGGTTCAGATATTCCAACGACAAAGGCCGAGTCTCATTCTAGTTTAGAGATCATCTTTCTGCTCTGAAGCAACTCCTAAAAGCTTAGCAAGTTTTCCACTTTCGTATGCTTCCACGGTGTCTATTATCAAGACATCAAAGCTTTAGTCAGTTTTTTACATGATGTACTTAAAATAGAGAAGGCAAATGATTATATTTGTTACAAGAAATAAAAAATAAATGAAGACTTGCCATCTGAGCCACCAATGTGCTTCCCGTCGATGAAAACCTGAGGCACAGTGCGCCTCCCAACAATTTCACCCATGGCATCCTGAATGTTGTGCCCATCCTCTGCAAACAATGGGCAACCATTTTATTTAACTCTCTGGTCATAATTTAAAAATAGGGCATATGCAAGTAGAATAAAATCTCAAGTTCCAACATCAGTAACTTACCTGCTATGACTAAGATATTGAGGAAAGCCTCAACTAATTTTTGTTGCTAAGGGCCAAAAGTGCAAGATCAAGCCATTAGAATTTAGAAGTGGAAGAAAACACATCTAGCAAACATGCTTGTGGCTGTGAGAGCAGAAATAAAGACCAGCAGTCACTTCAGTACCACCAGCAATACATTTACACAGTATGAAAGGCAAATGGATATTTGTACAACGGGGTAGAAAATCCATCACCATATTACCTTAATTTTCTTTCCACCTATTTACTCAAGATTAGCAATTATTTCTTTCTTATTCTCATTTCCCTCCCAGGTTCCCCTTTTCTCTTTTGATAAGTTAATTGATTCTTATTTCTATCAAAAAATTCAGCTTGCGATCAGCACGTTAAGCTTTCAACTTGTTGATAGACAACACGTGCTTCATGCAATGTGAATAACATTGTCTTGCAACAGAAAGGCCTCAAGACGCGCGCACGCACGCACACAATTCTTGCTAATTCTATCTGCTAATTCTTGCTCCCAGGACAGGCTTTAGAGGCAATCACATTCTTTTATCAACAGGTTCAGATTCTGTACTCAATTAAGTCATGTTCTCGGCACTCATTGAAGTTAGTGAAGAGGTAGCAGGGAACAGACCTCTTTGATCAAGCTCGACAACATGTGGTGTCTGGTTCAGTTCTTTGAAAACACCTTTAGCCCTCTTACAATACCTGCAGAATAAACAAAGTAGATAATAAATGGCTAAAAATTTTATTTAATAAGTGCCTCAAAATTTTTAATTAAAATCATAGCTGTCTTAAGTTGAAGTTGTGCAAAAAGAAAATTTATGGTTTCAAGAACAAGCAATTTTCTTTCTGGAATTCCATGACAAATGCAGTCGCGTTTATAAACCACAAAAAAGCAAATCAACAGCCTATATGCAGAAGAAGCACCATAAGAACTCACGAATGCAATACAAGTCTTTGAATTCCCATATGATTCTCATCTTTTCTCTCTTCAAAGGATTCACAACATACTAAGCAGATTCCATAATTCCAACAAAAAAACAAAAGAAAAAAAAGGTTGAATTTCCAATCAATTCCTTGTGGCTCATACAATTACACAACATCTGATCCATAAAGTCAATTAGCAATCAAGACTTCCAGCAAAGCATTTCTCAATCCCCATCCACCAAACCAATTTTCCACTCAAATAAAGGCCTACGGGCAAGAAAGACACCAAACTAGAGTAGCTATTCTCAAGAATTCGAAAAACTCGCTCCTGATAACACCAACAACTACAGGTTCTGCAAATTTGAGGAAGAATTGAAAGTTCATGGCCTTCTAAACATGACATTTTTGTTGCCCTGCATATATGGTTGAAGTGATTGAGATTAGGAGAGAAGCAAATGTCTAATAATTATTTTCACGGTTAAAAACTTCAATAAAAACAAGAAAACATCTCATATCCTATGCCATGAACTCTTCCATCAATCATAAATGTGCATAAATCACAATGCCAAGCCCTGGACCAAAACGGTGCTAGTCCAGGAGGCAAGATTATACCATAAAACCAGAGAGACTGGATTACAACAAATTAGAATCAACAAAAAGAAAAGAAAAAAAGGAGAAAAATTCAAGGAAATTAACAATAGAAGAAAAGAGTCTGATTAGATCTTGAGAGTTGAGACCACCAAAAAAAAAAATCAAAGCAAAACTTTAATGGGTTTTGTTAATCTTAAATAGATCGAGAGTTTTCATACTGGAATGCATCAAAATGTGGGTGTCCGTGAGAGAGAGAGAGAGTCATACGGGCAATAAGACTTGGAGAAGATGACGATCTTATGAGAAGAGATGGTCTTTCTGACAAAAGCAGCTTCAGGGCTGCCAGCAGCCCAGGTGAGCGATGCTGCAAGTACTGTTAATGTTACTGCTGTTGCCAAGATTGATGGCAATGTTATCCTCGTCGCCATTGAAGAGTTCAGGCCCCTCCTCTCTTACTGTGTTTTCTTTTTCTCACTTCTGACAGACTCGAGTTCTGTTTGACACTTCGGTTGCTTTTAAGTTGTCCTCGTGAAGAAAAAAGATTTTCTTAAAAAATTATCACCGCACAATAATATTATTTTAATTTTTTTGATGGATTATTGTTATTTTATAAAATAGTTTTCATATTTCGTTTCCAAGGAGCCATAATATAGCATATAACCTCCCCATTAATTATTTAGTTCAACTAGTTTTTCTATTTATCCAATTATATGAATTGTTGAATTATTTTATGTAAAAACTATAATTTTTTAATATATTTTATGAATCAAAATATATTTTTTATTTAATTTATAAAAAAATATACTTCAATTAAAAACTTAAAAAGTTCCTATTCGTATAATTAATCTTAAATTTAGTTAATATTTTGATTATTAATTAATTGATATTACAATTCAAAAAATAGCATTGAATTAAATAACACAAAATTATAAAATCTAAAAATATACATCCCTTCACCAAAATTATTTGTTATTATATTAATCTTCAATTTTTTTATCCGAAATTGTCCCGAAAGAAAAATCTATTGGCTCAATGTACACAAAACTAAACACAGCGGCAGTCAAGTCAATGGATGTGACCTACGGCCTGTTTTTTATACTTTCTTTACTTGAGAAAATGAAAGGAAATTGTTCGTGAAAAATATCAAGATAAAAGCGAAACTTTTTTTTTTCTTGGATTAAAAAAAATATTTTTTAAAATAATTATAATTATTTTTTAAATTATTTTTATTTAAAAATTATTTTTTATTTTTAAAAATTTATTTTCAATATCAATCTATTAAACATTAAAAAAATATTAATTTAAAGTAAATAAAAAATTAAAAAAATTTAAATTTTTTTAAAACACAAAAATAAATAGTGATATAAATGTAGAAAGAGTATTTTTTTTTTTTTCGTTTGAGTTATTCTTGAGTAGTTTTTAAAAAAAATAGTAATTTAGAGAGTTTTCATTTTATGTAAAATTTTTGATAGAAAAATATATTTTTCTATGATTATTACTAGTAAAATTATACAAATTAATCAATATAAAATATTTTATGATAAACCTTTATACTTATTTAAAAAAAAATAGTTTTAATTTATAGAATTTTGTAAAATATTTTTTAACCAATAACTTGTTATTGATTTCTGTTAACAATTTCAACTATCAGCATCTCGTCTCTTCACCACTACAATCTTGCTACCATGGCTTCCACCAAGACTATCATTTATTATCATAATACTATTATTTATTGTTTTACTTTTATTATAATCATCATCACTATTTTAATATCATTATTATTATCACAATCTTTATTTTATTCTTATCATCATCACTACTATTTAATTATATCATTATAACACTTAATCATCATTTTATTACTATTATATTTTTCATATAATTAATTATCAAATATAAAAAATTTGTAAAATATTTATCAATTTATGTAAAATAAAAAAACCCTTTACATGATTAATGAATTTTTATTATATAATGATTTCGAATTTAGTCTAAAAAATAAGCTATTCAAATCAAAATTTTATTAATATTTTAATCTAATAACTTAAATTGTTAAATTTTTAAAATATAATCTATATTACTCTTTAAAAAATAAAAAAAAATAATATCAAGTTAAAAAAATAAACGATGTTCATGATGTGACTAATAATAAAACATGTCTGTTTTTTATTTTAAAAATACTTTTGAGGAAAATGTAAATTTTTTATTTTTTATATTTTAAATTAATATTTTTTAATATTTTTAGATTATTTTGATATGATAATATTAAAAATAATTTATAAAAAATAAAAAAATTATTTTAATATATTTTAAATAAAAAATACTTTAAAAAACAACTATACTCATACTCCCTCCCCGTATATTCATTTATGTACACATATACACTTTCATGGTGCAAATGCCGCCAACAAAAACCTTTATCTACACGTCATGGTTAAGATGCTAGAGTGGTTTTCAAATGCTTTGCCCAGACCTGTGTGCAAGTCGACGAAAATTGGCAAAGAATACTTTTCATTAACGAAGCAACTAGAATAAACATTGATTGCAGCAGCTATAAAGGAACAACAGATTTCAAACTCATGGTAAATCCATAGAACAACTCCTTCAAGAGCAATGGCTTGTAATTAATCTCTGTAATCTTATCTTAACAAATTAGAATATGTGCTGTATATCATTGAAAAAAACATGAATGTCAACTTTTAATTACTAATTTTTTTGCGGCTTCAATTATGATGAAAATAATAGTGAATTACAGGTAAAAACCAGTAAATTTAAATCTTTCTATTTTAATCTTTTTGTAATGTTTAAATATTCTAGAAGTCCCTCTTAAACATGAATTAAATTAATCAAGGTTTATACTCTATTATTTAATATTTTCTTAAAATTCATATTAGATTACATGTCTTGAAAAAATTCACTCCAATTAAAATCTCTAATGAATTTCTTGATGGTGTTGCTTGGATCGCAACAATGTCATTCATTCACGGAAGCCTCAAAAAACACCCGATCGTTTACAGGAACAAGGATATAACACCAGAGAACCAGTCATTTACATATCTCCTACCGTGATCTAGAGCGCCACTAGAACACAATAACTACTAAAGAATAAAGAGCCATACCCACCGGCTCAAGTCTCCAACCATGATTTTTGCACCTTCCAAGTTCCACCTACGCGCGAAAATTAACGAGACATTGATAGCATGAATTGAAGCTTTGCTGAACCTAACATTTCCGGCCGAAGAAACCATGAAAATCCCACCTAAAGCTTCCAAACGATAGCCATATTTTGTAAAGAAAGTCATGCAAGGCCAAGTCGTCGGAGAGTTATCTACCTAAATATCATACACGAATATTTCGGAGGCAAAATATTCAAAACACAGAATTTTTCTAGTAGACTCCAACTTTTGAACACCATCAAACAACTAGTCTTCGTCACTACTTTGGGCTTTCTGTGTTCCTCTTTCAAACATAAGAAATACAGAAAGCTTGTGTTACATATTGAGCCCCTTGCATTTAAATTCTAACAATTGACCAGTCCCTGGGCATAAAAGAAGGGCATTACAACACAAAACAAAAACCATGACATGTTACGAATAAATAGATCCACAACGTTATATAAAACACAGGGTTCTCCACCGGAAAAATTTCTATATGTAACAGTAATTCATCACACACCATCCTCCAAGCCTGCGGTAGGATTTTCATCTGATGTTATATCTCGAACAAAAAAGGAACCGTGTTAATAAATTGCCTCAAGTCCAAGCCACAAAGTTTCCAGATAAGCATTTAAGCAATCTAGATGAGATCTGAGCATCATGAAAGACAGGAGATGGATCACTCATGCCGAAACTCTTAGATAATACACATTCGCCTATTCGGTGTACAGGATCAAGCTTAATAAGATTCAAGCCTCGTGAAAGAAATTGAAACTAAAAATTGCAAGTGCTATGTTTTCAACCTTCGTACACATGAAAAACAATCCAATCACGAAAAACAATCCAATCACATCACATGACAGATCAATTCTTTAGGAAACTAGCATCTACAGCACATAATTATTAAAAAAAAAAAAAAAACACAAGAAGGCACATTAAAGAAGAAGTACAACTCGAACGATATGTACATGCGCGTAGAGACAGGATTCCAGCTTGTTGAGCTCGTTTATCATCAATTACACAGGTGGTATGTTGGAGAAAGAGAAGCCCTTGTATCCTTTATACGCAAAATATGCAATCCTTGTGTAATAAAACCCTGGAATAAACAGAACCACTCCCAATATCGCAAAGAAAAGCCCTGATTCAATCACAAAAATTCATTTCAAATCACTTCTCGGTCACAAAACTTACAGAAAAAAAAAACCGGTCTAGAACTTCTAAAACAAACAAAAAATCCCTAAAATCTTTTTTCTTTCCTTCTTTAAATCCCCAAATCAAAAAATAAAACCCAGGATTTAATGCCCGAGTTTTGCAGGAACCCGCCTTAAAAACTGAATAACTAAATTAGGGATCTTTTAATTCCGGTCAAAAACTGAACTGGGTTTCTAACCTTTCATCTATTCCCTCGGCTAAATAAGCAAAAAATCACAAAACTCCCTCACATAAAAAAACCAACTAAATCAGATATTCAGGAAAAAATCAAAATGGTTTTTTATTTTGCATTCAAATCTAACAAAAAAAGCACAAAACTTTAACTTCACAAATCAAAACATAAAAAATCCAAAAATAACAAGAAAACAAAGAAATTGAAATTACCGTGACCTCTATCACCACCAACTCTGTTGTAAGTCATAAAAATACCCAAAACAATACCAACTACACCAAAAACAAGAAGAGCAACAGCAAGAGCAATCTCTTTAATCGGTGGCTTATTATTGACTGTATATGAAGTCTCCACCATTAAATCTTCATCAGTTATTGAGAATGCATGATCCACATATGCCATCTTTGATGCTTCCTTTGTTGTTGAGATCGATCTTGTGATTTGGGTGTTTTTTTTTTTTTAAGGTTTGTTTGCTTGTTTGGTTTGGTTAGGTTTTTCTTGGGGTTGGATTTGTAAAGGTCGAGACTTTTCAAAGGTAAAGATAGAGATAGAGAGAGAAAGCAGAGACCATTTCTGTTCTGTTATGTTCTCTTCTTCTTATGTCAGTTGCTATCGTACTTGGCTTGTGCCTAACCTTGCTTTGCAAGAACGCCACGTATCGGTATTTTAGGGCTTGGTCTAGCGGTGGAAGGGGCTTGTCTCCTTTCACTGTACCTGGGTTCGAGCCCTGACGTGCATGCCTGTCATCCCCGCGGTGCCTTATATGCCTACTGAATTTGCAGGGTATCCAGTGGGCCGTGAGAATTAGTCGTGGTGCGCGTAAGCTAACCCGGACACCTCACATAAATCAAATAAAAAAAACTCGTATAAATTTTCTTTGATATAATACGAATAAGATATTAAAAATAATGAATATTACTATATTGTTTTGAATGATCGAAGATGTCGAATTGCGTTTTAAGATTTTGTCAAAGTATATGTTGCGTACTTTGTTCAGGAAATTTTAACGACAAATTTAATTGAAATTGTCAGCCAACTACAACTTGTTTATCATATTAGACTAGAATTTAGAAATTGTTACGTTATAGATAAGATTTTAAATTTATTTTTAGAATAAAAGAAGAATAAAATAAATAAATATAATAACTAATAAATTAAATAAAAGATGTTAATATCAATTAAAGACCTAATCTTCTTTACAAGAAGTAAAAAATATATACATATGTGAATATTTTATCTTTACGATTAAAAATAATAATAACTTATTTTCAATTTGTTTTATTTAAAAAAATACAATAACACTCTAAAAACCTCAATAAATATATTTTAAAGCTTAAAAAATCTATAACCAAGTTTAAAAATTCAAAATTAAATTAAATAAAAAAAATTAATGAGTCTTAAACTACTTTTTTATATGTTTAAATGGTGAAATCATCTCCATTTAATTTCATTTTTTGACATGAAATTTGATTATTTTAGTGGTTGAAATATAATTGACTAAAAACTTTCTTTTTTCTCAACTTTTTAATAATTTTCTCTCTCCATCCAATGAATTAAACATGAGAAGTAAAGTTTTTGGATTGAAATACAACTAAAATAATAAGAACTAAACATGTATAACCCAAAACTTCAAGGACTAAATTGAATTCCTTTTCATTTATTTAACACATGAGAAATACTCTGTAACACACCATATATGCAAAGAGAATATAAGAAATAGGCATAAACACATAAAACCAGAAAATAAAATTTGAGAAGATGAAAATAAAAGGAAATAAAATGCAAAGATCAAATTGTAAAAAGGCAAAAATTTAAGGGACAAGAAGGAAAAAATTAGCTATGAATAATAACAAAGTAAATTTGTGAGAGTGGCTACATGTGAAATACTTAGATGATTTAATTTATAGTATAATGATATTAAAATTCTTATAATGGATTTTGTTTTGATTGATACATATGGGTGAAGATATAAAGGTATTTGGAATAATCCATATCTTATTAACATTACATTCTTATTTATAATTTCCCTATTATATTAAGAAACACTAAAAGAGCTCACAATTCGCTATTGCAATTGTTACAACTCTTGATTCATTGACATTGTGATTCGTTTAGTGACATTTTTTTTTCAACCATGTAGTTTTTTTATTAGATCATTCTACATTGATTTGATTTGAGATTAATGCTGATAATTTTCCAATAAGCTAAATGTGAGATTCTTGTCAAAAACATAAATAAATCACGCTACTGGGTTTTACACTCGATTCTGTAAAAGAAGATTTTGAATTTTTGTTTTCCAAAAAGTTATAACAAAAGAGACTCTAATTGAAGATTAACAAGAAATCCATTTTTTTTTATTTTTTTTGTTCTCTCCATGAAGGAAAGGAGAAGAAATTTCTTGTTCGGGAACAAGGGAAGAAGAGAGAGAAGAAAAAATGTCACCAGTGCTTCTATAATAGCTCTTTCAAAATTTAATTTGTCCCACAATACAAGTCTTTCTTAGTATATTCTCTTATTATCTAACAACTCTTTAATTTAGTCTTCCATGTCATCCCAACGAGCCCGAATAAGTTTCAAATGGGGAGAGAATAACGTGAGGGAAAAGAAAGAGGCAAAGGTACCGGAAATTTGTGAGTGGGAGAAGATATAGGCCCGCTTCCTTCGAACCCCAGACTTCCTCCGACACCATCCAAAGAGAGAATCAACATTTGGGGCATCATGCTGTTAAGTTTCTCAGTAATGGGGCTGTTGTTGATGGAAATAGAGGGATGGGAGGTGGGAAGATTAGAAGCAGTTTCCAGGAGATGATTGTGATATTCGTGGCAGGTGTGGGCATTTGGAATAAGCAATACAAAGAAATCAATAACTTGCAGTTGTTTGGAAGGGTTTTTAGCCAAAAAAGGCTGACGAGTGGAATAAAAGAAATTAGGGAAGCTAGCGGATGTGCTAGGAGGAGGGCATTGAAAGGCGAAAGAACACAAAATGATGTGCACGTAGTCACTGGGGCAACTGATTTTGTCTTCCATGATCTGAAATTCAGGTGCCCCGTCCCTTCATTCACAAGCTACTATTGGACTGTGGAGCAGTACAGGCAGATGCATTGACTGTGGATCGCCTTGCTTTGATGGAGAAGTATTTTGGAGACGGTTGGGAAGCCATGGAATCTATTTTGGCGACCGAGATACAGTGGCCGAACTCCAAATATTACCTAGTGGTTTCTGATGTTGTTCCATTTGCGTGTCGTGCCAGTTGACACAAGCCATGAGATTGAAAAAGCTGAGGTACAAAATCATGTTGAGACTAAATTATCCGAGGAAGAGGCTGATTGTATCCTACTTCCAGAGGACGATCATCCAGGTTTACTTCCTGTTGATGAGTCTGTTCATGTGGAGGGTCATATCTTTAGCCGCACCACCACGGTTGGCCTCGGCCATAAAGCTTGTCATCATCACTACAAAACCTCTCTCAGAATCCTCTTCCATATAATTTTTCTTCATTTTCTTCCTTATATCAGCTTTTTCTGTAAGAAAATTATGAAATTTTCCATGGTTGAGTTTGCCACTGCTTTAGCTACTACCATAATTAAGAAGTCAATCCTTCATTCCTCTTTTTCCCACCAATTTCTTGTATTTTTCTACATCAGCTGTGCCTGGTTCGGTCTTGATAAGATGAGTGTTTAAGATCTAAATGAACCTAAGAATATGATTTCCCCTCCCATACGCCATTGCTCCTTCTGACCTCGCCTCATTTTGTCTATTATACGTATTCTTGAGTTCCTGAGCGTCCTCCTACTTGATGCAGGTGTTTTAATTACATGTGCTACACAGCCTACAAAGTGTATGGTGAACCTTTCTTCTAAACAAAGTGTATATGCTTGTTTTAAGGAGAAATTTCAGAGGTTTTAATTAAACTCAAATAATAAAAAAGTGGACGGACACAAGAAAATTGGAGGAGTGTAATAAAAAAAATCACTCTCCTTTTATTTTTTTTATTAAGATAATATTATTTTAATCATTTAAAAAAAATTAGAGATTAATTATCTCTCTCTATATAATTTAGATTTTAGATTGGATGAGCTTGTAATTCAAATTTTGCAACTATGCTCAAAACAACAACTAACATATCAATGGAAATTAATTCTCATTTTTTAATGATTTAAAAAGTATTTCTCTCATTAACATGGAGGAATTTAACCTCTAAAAGCAAGATGTGGAATTGGAACATTTTGGTTACGTTTAGAATATATTTAAAAACATTTAAACTATAAGGACTAAAGTGGAACATATGTGAATCTACAAGGACTAGAACATAGTTCAGCCAAAATAACTCTTCCTCACGATTCAGTACAAAATCAACCTTCTGCAGAATCTCCGTACCCTCAAAATTTTCCTTGGTGATTGTTAATCTGTCTCTGTAGAAAGATGGGAATCAGCAAAACAGAAATAAACTTAAGAAGATTACTCTCATCTGCTCCTCAACAACAAAATCAAGCAAAACTCGTCCATGTAAGCACAACCCTTTTTCTATTTCTTTGATTTGAATGTTGAGGAGTCTTTAAAATACATATATATATATATATAATTCATTGGTGTATACTGCTTTGAATTTGAATGTTTTCTTTTCCTTTGAAGTATATTGCTACTTTAAGAGAGCAATTGGAACAATTGGCTGAAGAGAGAACGGCTGATGAATTACCAAGGTTGGTATGATTCTTGAATTTGTTTCTTTGTTTAAGAAGTTTTCTGGGTTTTGTAAGTTTGAGTCTTTTTTTTTTTTTTTATAGAGTCTCGAAGGCGGTGTTGAACGATTATTCGGAGAAGATTGAGGCTATTGCTTCTAAATTAGTTAACTCATTGGTGAGTTAAATGTGTTGGTTTGTTTCTGTTGATTGTTAGGGCAGTTTGTTTGTTTAAGTCGAGAAATTGGTTAGTTTGTTTATGTATGTTGGAATTTTGAACACAAATTCCAGATGGGCAATTTTTTTTCCCTCTTAAAGGATGAATTTAATGAACTGTTGCTGCTGCTGCTATGGGATTGGGGTGCGTAGTTTGCTGTATTGCTGTACACGGTGATGGATCGGAGGTTATTGATGTTGATTGTCTTTTGTTTTGTTTTTTTTTTTTGTTTTTGAGATTCGCAGCCTGAAATTATGGCTCCCCAGGAAACTTTTGCTGGGGATTCGGGAAAAGAAAGTCCCAAGGAAGATGGAGGAGATCAGATAGCACCTTCTCCAGGCTTGAGGAGGAGATTTGCGTAAGTTATCTGGCTATGATTTATGTGATTTATGGAAGCTTTTGATTTCCTGTTTTGGTATGTAATCTGTTTTGTTTGGGATTGCATGTTTGGTTCATTGAGCAGGCCAGTGTCGAATTTTGAAGACAAAACTCGTGACTCTATTAAGGCAGATGCATCAGCTCCTGTTAAACTAGATGCTGCAGCACAAGCACACATTGAAAAGCATAGGTACGTTTATATTTTTATCTTGATGTTAAATTGAGTACCTGTGTAGAAGTAAGGTTTTGAAAGTTTGTGTCATTCATTCATTCTTGATCACTTGTTATATATCACTGTGACTATACTTATGTTAAATCTTCCTTGCCGTTTCTGAAATGAAAGATAAATGTTTGAGGATGAAGGGAAACTATATTGGATTGGAACTTTTTCACCATGTTTCCCTGCTGGTTCTTCTTATGTAGTTGTTTTGTTTAACAGAAAGCTTCAAGATGACTTGACGGATGAAATGGTTGGATTGGCACAACAACTAAAAGAGAGTAGTCTCTTGATGAGCCAGTCTTTACAAAACACTGAAAAGGTATGACTTTTGTTATCATAGCGAGTTGCTAATTGTTTCTCACTTCTAATATTTGTAAGATTCATTAGTAGGCCTATGTTATAGCATATAATTTTGGTTACAATGGTCCAGCATTGCATGTTTTTGGAGGGGGGGGGGGTTGGACACTAGAATTCTCAGTAATGATAGTGTTGAACATGATACATGATTCAGAAATGAATGGGGGTAGTGAACTGGTTTGTCTGTCCTCTGTCTTTGCATAATTGATGTGGATTTTAGTAGCTGCATTTCCTTTCTTCAATCAATAGTGTTTTTGAGCTTTGTTGGACTGCTCTGTGCCCTTGATTAGTTTTTTGTTCTCTGAACCTGGGTGTTGGAATGCAGATACTAGATTCTACAGAGCAGGCTGTTGAGCAGAGCTTGGCCAGCACTGGTCATGCCAATGTCCGGACCATGGACATATACTCAAAGACATCAAAGACCACCTGCTTCACATGGCTGTTGATGTTTCTAATGACATGTATTTTCATCATGGTTGTCCTCCTGATTCGTGTCACCTGAAGCTTTTCTTCAACAAACAGAATTTTTCTCATGCTGTGGTCAGAATCTGTCACTTTCTTCCGCAGTGTTTACATGATATTACTGCTGTGCTTGAACTGATTTCCAAATGTAACTACATGTCTTATGAATCACTTGTCCTTTTTTTGGGCCTCCTCGATAATTTTTGTAATCAATCCGAGCTTAGAGTATATAATGAATTATACAAATCATCCTTGAAAAATGTTCAATGTAATTTCTTCTCTTGAGTTTTGCTTTAAATAGGCACAAAGCTACACAGCTGCAACATCAAACCAATACTTGATTAACTTGACAATGCGTGTTTCTATAATGGTTTGATCCTGAGATCAAAAAATTCCTTCTGAATGTGTCAAATAGGCTGTATTCCAGCAAGCTCTCTGATAGAGGAGATCACAAATATGAGTCTGGGGTCAATGATGGTAGTGAAAAGTACCTCTGTCCTGAGCATCTATTTATTCCGTGCTGTTGAAAACCAAGATCAGCAAGTATTGACTTGCAGAATATGGATCTGAAGCAGATAATCTTCTTGTTTTTCTTTTAAGGTTTGACCTATTGCTATTATGCAGGATTTAGAGGTATGATAGGTTTGATTCATGGTGTCATAGCTAGTTTTTGGCCCTCATTTCTTCCAACAATTTTAAAAAAATGCATTTTCGATAAAATTTCTCCAATTTTTCAAAATTTATCTACTTCATAAATGTATTTATATATTTAGCATTTTTGCATATTAATTTTGTTTTCAACAAGGATGTTACAGATTTTGTTTGGATTGCATGATGGCTTGCTCCAAAATTCTGACCTTAGGCTCCATCAGTTTAGCCTGCTAAAATATAGAGAGTCTGGATTGCGCAATTGAATTGCACATCCCAGGCTCAAATCCTCATTTATATGATCCAACTTTAGTTCTCCTGAAGCAATGCGCTTGTTCATTCATTGGAAGTTTACCTGGATTAAACATTTGGTAAGTTACTGATGTAAATCTACTTCTAAAATTTGCCATGACATTGATCTTGTGCTGATTCATGAGGGGATCTGAATGCAAAGAGCGATCTGTACAGTTTCGGTGTTGTTTTGGCCGAGATACTGACCGGCTTGCGAGAAATTGATAGAAATCGTAGCTTTGAGAAACTAGTTAAATGGACAAGACCACAACTGTGCGAGAAACACCAGTTGAAACGCGCAAGGGACCCGAAGTTGGAGGGAAAACATTGTATTGAACAAGCTTCAGAAATAGCTATGTTGCAGTTAGATGTCTTAACTCTTCCCGGCCATCAATGATGGAAGTTCTTGAGACGTTGGTAAAGTTAGTAGCTCGATTCCACTGAACTGATTCATCAACAGCTTATGAACCAATCCCAGATGAACAAAAAGTCCCTAGTACAATTGGCAATCTCATAGATGGTAAGTTTACACTAGATCACACAATTTTTTTCCCTCTTTATGTAGGTTTTGCTCTTAGAGGTATTCTCATACTGCTTTTCTATGCCGCCCGTGCTAGGACTAGATTATATTTTTACTATACAAGACCTTGAAAAGGAGGGAGCATACTTCTTTTCTAAGTTTCATGGTTTTTAATTTTTATGTGTGAACAGGTGATATATCTTTTCTTGGTAGCAATTTCTCTAGCACCAACTGGCTCTCCATGGCAAGCACCAATCTTTCTGCTGGTTTTTCTCAAGCAAGTGGTGCTATTGCAGCATTTTGGGGTGAGGAAAATTATTTGTTACCTGCACTAGATGATTAGGCTCTTTCTAATTGGGGGTAGTGCCCCAGATTCATGTTGGGGAATCCGATCGGTGATGTACTTATATTTGCTCAAGGAGAGGAAGTACACTGAGATACAGTTTTTACGTGGTTCGGCAAAACCATCTACATCCATGAGAGGGTTTATATTATTAGAGATTAGAGAAAGAATACAAAACAAATATGGAGGAGAAGGATCACTTCACTCTACTCTACTCCTAACTCTCTTTGCTGCACTTGCAGCTGCTGTAATGGTAGCAAGGCTGGTGCCATTGCAGCTCTTTCTTTCTCTCTACTCTCTTCATATTCTCACAATCCTTTTCTCATTTTGCTCTCTTAAATCATGCTTTTTTTTTATAGGCATCCATGACAACTCTTCTTGCTTTGTTGTCAATATTGGTGGCCACCAACTCCAACTCATTCAACAATGGTGGCTGTCAATAGTCAATGGTTGGTGCCATCCATTTGTTGCACATGAAATGACAAATAACCTAACAATCACCCCCTTTGCCATTCATATAGGGCAACTGTCCTTGCTTTATCAACACAAGCTTGCATCTTGCAGCTCTTTCAAGCTTTCCATTTTGAGAGTGTTTGTGGCCAGGTTTATAGGTACTTGACAAACCTTTCAATCATCAGAGTAACCAAAACACACCTTTTCTCACACGAAAGGATCACTATAACCAGATGGTCTGCCACATCACTTCTGAATAGTGTTAACGTTTGTCTCTGGAACAATATTCCCCTTTGAGCGTATCAACCATGCTCGATCTGGAATGATTCATCAAGCCTCACATCAAGGCTTCTAACACCCCCTCAAACGAATATTTCAAGTGCGACAGTCATTATCTGAGTATCTCAATATGATCACAAGCTCACCACTCTTTCAAGAGTCTACTCATCCAGGAGTTGCGCCTACCCTCTGTTCCACCCTAGGAACAACGCCTTACTTCTCCATGAGTCTCCTACTATTAGTCTTAAGAGTCCAGGTAGCTTTCCAACTTTAACTATGGGGGTAGCCCTTAAAAGGTTGATCTATATTTGTCTTCATACTTTGAGTATTACAATGCCATTACCGAGCTCACCACCTTGACAAGAGTCAACTTGTTCCCAGAACCTGTGCATGCCCTCTGTTCCTTCATAGCAGCCGCGTCCTAATGCTCCACAAGTCATCAACTTATTGTCCAAGGCAAATGTCTTCTAGCTCATTGATCTTTAGCATGGGGGCAATATCTATGAAAGTCAATCTTGCATTTGTCTTCATACTCATTATAGTCATTTCATTAGCTATCCATCTGTCCACTCATACCTAGCCATCACATTGGCTCTGGGGTGTTCTAAACTGGGCTCCTTCCATAACCCTTACACCTTCTCCTAAGGTGTCTCTGCTCGTCATCATGCGGCGGTCTAATCATAGGCTCATCTCATAGTCTTCACACCTTCTCTTTAAGGTGTCTTTGCCTTTTATAGGCAGTCACATCCTCCTTTAACTGAGATGCTTCAAAGTGGCTCCAAAAATTCTCTACCACTATGTGGACTATGAGAGAGATCATTGCCATTAATTACATAGAAAGAGAAAGTTGCGGTATATACCTCACAATCCTCCATCTTGATTTCTATGTTTGGAGTTTTTACTCCTTTCTGCTTGATAACTCCACCCACACCAACTCCCTTTGGTGTCTTCGCCTTTCATCATAGGCGGTCGCCTTTTATCACAGACGTTTGCACCTCTTCAATTAGGTGCATCTACAACAGCTCATCTTTCCATCCTTGCATGTATTGGAAAGGTACTTGCTTGTTACCTTTATCAAGAGCACAAGAAACTTCCTGTTTTATAACTTTTTTACACAGTTTCTGCTCTGAGCTTTATCTGGAAACTCTTCTTCTCCTTGCACTTGTTGTCTCATTATAGTACCTCGTTGGATCCTCTAGGTACTCCTACACAATCTCCGTGTGTCCTCGTGCATTTTCTGTTCTCCAGATTTCTCTTTATTCCTTGCTTATGTTTGACAACAGCTCATCCTATCACAACATCTATCCAAGTCAAAATAGGGTGCCAATCTTCATCTCCTTGCTATATTTCTCTTCCATTATTAGGGTTTTCATCAATTTCCCTCGAGAAATTACAGTCACTAAATCTAACTTCCTTGGAGAAATCACCACTCCATCATATCCTTGATCATACGGAACCCAACTGTTCCTTTGTGTCGTCATCCTGCTAGTATTTAATAGTTTCATAACAAACTGTCACATATATGAAAATAGCACCGTATGGATAATCCTTCCAATAAGCAAGTTCCTAGGAAAGATTGGAGGGGTCACAACGGTCCCGCTTAAAACCTAATCTCCTAGCTAGAACTTTTTAGGCCATATTTATCCATCGTACTGTCTTTTCATATATACAACCATTTGCTAGCTTTGTTGCGACTTTCCTTTACAAGTGATCTGGGGCATCCTGGTTTTATACCTGATTTCTCAACATCTAGCGAGACTACTAGTACTTAGATTCATCAAGATTGGTCTTCATCAATTTCACTCTCCATCTCAAATTGTCCACATCAACAGGTGTTAAGAGTATCTCAATTTTGCCTTCCCTCAAGGCAATTAAAATTTTCCACATAACAGGTTAACACATGTAATTGGGCAAACATGTGTAATTTTTTCTTCTTCATCTCTATCGACCACCATAATGACCATCAGATGCCTCCTGATCGGGTAATCTCTCTTCAATAATTCATCATCACTAATTTTTAGTCTCAATCTCAATGATCGGACCGTACCATTGCATTAAGAATGATCAAATTAGCTGGAAACAAGTTTGAATTCGTCCAAATTACACTTCAGACGACTGAGATTTCATCAAAACAATTTTGGCATAATCAATGGTCCAGATTCAATCTCAGATCCGGTTGCACGTAGACTCTGCCACACAAAATCCTGTCCCTCAGCTCGCGGCTGGTGACGTGGCAGTGGGTCCCACAATGCTGACATGTTATGCCACCTGTTCATGTTGACGATATTGTGACATCATGATGACATCATCACCATCTTGATCTCGCGCGTGGGTCTAATCTTTTGGTATTCGGGTCAAGTTAGCCCATTCGGGTGAAAAAGACTAGTGTGACATGTGGCGCGCGTCTGCGCGCATGTCCAGTCACCCCACCGGCGTGTGCGGTGGTTTCTGACGTTAGATTTTAACATATTTTTCACCAGTGGCTTCGTCTTTTCCTCCTCTACACAGTGGTATGGTCAAAACATAATTTTGACAACTTTTATTTTTGAGCAAAATCAAACACCACTTTGAACCATGTGCTCTGATATCAATTGTTGGGGAATCCGACCGGTGATGTACTGATATTTACTCAAAGAGAGGAAGCACACTAAGACACAGTTTTTACATGGTTCGGCAAAACCGCCTACATCCACGGGAGAGAGTCTATATTATTAGAGATTAGAAAAAGAATACAAAACAAATATGGAGGAGAAGGATCACTTCACTCTACTCTACTCTTAGCTCTCTTTGCTGCACTTACCGCTGCTGCAATGGCAGCAAGGCTGCTACCATTGCAACTTTCTCTTTCTCTCTACTCTATTCACATTCTCACAATCCTCTTCTCATTTTGCAATGACAACTTTTCTTGCTTTGTTGTCAATATTGATGGCCACCAACTCTAGCTCATTTAACAATGATGGCTGCCAATAGTCAATGGTTGGTTCCATCCATTTGTTGCACATGAAATGACAACCAACCCAACAACTCAAAGTTGAGAGCTTTCACGTTTGTATAACTAAAAGCTGCAACCTTGAATTTTAGAAGTGACTTGGTGCATGGAAAGGAGGTTTTGGAAGTGTTTATAAGGGTTGGCTCAAGGAAAAGGTGTTTCTCAGTGTATTAAGAAGTGGCCTGTTGCTGTCAAGAGATTAGATTCAAGCAGCAAGCAAGGAATTCGACAATGACAGGTAATTTTATTCTGTTCGATACTACAATATATTTTCTTTTACCTTTAATTCTATCCAAACCATTAAGCAACCAAATGATTTAAATTATTATTCACGTTTTCATGAGGAGATCTTTAGCATTCATCTACGAGTCCCGCTATCCTAGTACATGTTAGACCTTACCTATTATTTTAAACTTTTAGGTTGAGTGGTTATTTGTCAGGTCATACAATACAACCTCAAGCATGCATGCTAAAGTATTTTTACTTTACAAGTTAATCTATTATGGTGCTTTACAGTTATTATAATTAATTGGTATAGAAGAGTGGTTGGTTTCTTAGCAAGGATTTCTCATCCAAACATTGTAAAGCTGGTGGGTTATTATCGAGAAAATTAAGAGTTCCTAATTGTCTTTGAGTTCATGTCCAAGGGCAGCTTAAATTACCATTTATTTTGAAGTAAGAGTTAAAACGACCACTGATTTTCTTGTGAGAATCTACATAATTACTTATGCATAAACTTGTTGATTTCATTCTTCCTTGCAGCATACTTTTGTTTGGTCAGAGGGTTCTAATCGCTTGCTACCATGCACAGGAAGGGTTAAGTTACAATAGGAATGGCTTAAGGCTTGTCTTACTTGCACACAATGGAGAAACCAATATTTGGAGATTTCAAGTCCTCAATTGTATTACTTGATGAGGTAAAGTGTTGTGTGTGGTCCCACACCATGTGATGGTGGGACCACCATATTTATTGAGAAGAGAGGCAGTTGACCCCTTTAAAATTTATTGTTCGGGTACTATAGCGGTAGATAAAAAAATAGAAGAGAGGAGAAGAAAATTAAAAGAAAAGGAGAACAAGAGGCAGTAGAGCAGCTTGCATTCTTTCTTCAATTTCCAGCTCGTTCACCATTGGATTAGACTGAGATTTTGACAGCAGCTTCTAAACATGTTGATCTTCATTCTGGACGATTGGATCGAAGACTGATAGTGTGGAAGCTGGCTGTTTTGATAGAAAACAGGGCTGTCAGTTTTGTGAGTTTTTCTCAAATAATTCTCCTTTAATCTTATTGTAATCCGAGAATAAGTTGTTCTTAATGATATATATGTTGTATCCCTTAGTAGAATCTGAAGAATAATGATTGTGAACCTATTATTTGTTCACAGTGGAAGTTTTTAGGTGGACTACAGTCCTATGGTTTTTCCCGTGTCGAGTTTTCCACGTTAAAAATCTTGGTGTTGATTTTCTGATTATTTGCATTATATTTGTTCATTATTTGATTCTGTTTTACTGCACAAAGAGGGAAAGAATTTGGACTTGTGAATTATGAATTGTATTCCGCTGAATTAATCCGGGTAAATTAGTGTCCTGTTGTTCTGAGTTTTCCAAACAAAGTGGTATCAAAGCACTGATTGTGCAGATTGAATTTCTTATGCAGTCAAAATGGAAAAGAAAGATTCGAGCATGATAAAGCTTACTTCCTCAAATTATTTTCTATGGAAAAAAATGATGAAGGATCACTTATATTGCAATGATTTGGCTTTACCGATTGAATGTAAAGGAATAAAGCCTGATGATATGGATGATGCAAAATGGAATGGACTAAATAGAAAGGCTACTACTAATGTTAGAAAATGGGTATCTTTTAAGTCCATTAATCATATTTCTCAAGAACATGACTGTTATACAGTTTGGAAGATGTTGGAAGAAATATTTGCCAAGGAGAGTGCACAAAACAAGGTTTTTGTAATTAGAGACCTTGTGAATTTGAAGTATAAAGATGGTGAAGATGCTTCAGTGCATATAAATGTATTCCAAGGGTTCTTGAATCAGTTGTCATTGATGAATCTAGAGTTAGCTGATGAAATGCAAGCACCAATCTTGTTGAGTTCATTGCCGGATAGTTAGGAGACTTTGGTGGTGTCACTTAGCAATTCTACTCCGAATGGGAAGATCACTTTAAAAACAGTGAATGTTTGTATCCTCAATGAAAAGAAGAGAAGAGAAGAAAAGAAAAGGCATAAGCACAAGCACTTCTGAGTCTCATGCACTTGTTATAGAAAGTCGAGGGAGAAGTCCAAACAGGTTCTCTCACGACAAGTAAGATAGAGAATCTAGCAATAGAAAAGAAAAATGGAAGCCAAGAGGAAGAACTCAGTCAAGGAAGGGTTTTAAGTGCTATTTTTATGACAAGCCTAGGCATATGCAAAAAGATTGTAGAAAGTATAAAAGAGATAAAAAGGGTATATATGACGAAAAGAATGAAGAGAATGGTACAGCTGTAGTTGTATTTGATGGTGATGTTGCCATTGTTTATGATGATGGTTGTGTTAATCATGCATGTCAGGATATCACCTGGGTTGCAGATTCAGCAGCTTCTTACCATGTTACACCCCGACTTGATTTTTACACATCCTACATTGCTGGAGACTTTGGTCAAGTTAGGATGGGAAATCAAGGGATGACTAGTTGATTAGTACTCAAAAGTGCATTTTTATCATGGTTTT